>ML781153.1:746559-792709 GCA_009831015.1 Picea engelmannii | reverse complement strand
TCCTTCTAGAAGCGGAAGCTTCTATTAGGTCTTCTTACATCCGCCTTATTCTATTTTATTGAAAGGTCTTATTAATATTGACCTTTATTACATCCGAATACATTAATCTACCTATGTGCGGGTTAGGACCTTAACACAACCATCAATGAGTTGGATGAACACCATAGGTGGAAAGTCATAACGTGATTGTTCCGGTCCTCTCCCACTTTGCCATCGAATTTAGGGATGTCCGATGGAAGCTTGGTGGGAATAACAGGTCATTAGGGAGAGTGACGAATAGGATCATTTTGAATCCTAGACAAATTTGGCAAATCCAAAGTAGAAAGAAAAGGTAATTATTGATTCACCTGTGGGTACTGGTGACTTTGGGATGGAATCCCTCTTGGCAAATCAGTAGGACTGTAAGCAGTTTGTCCAGACAGATTCAGCGGTGGTTGGAGTGGATAGTAATTCCAAGTATGATAACCTTGAGTTTGAGCAGGGACCTGAGTTTGAGCATTTTGACCCTGACCCCAAATAGGATTGGGTAAACTTGGATATGGTTGGCCGATAGTAGGGACAGGCTGGTGCCCCCCAGTCTGTTGAGAAAGATTTTGTATCATCTAATTCCAATACTGGGCCAAAGCAGGGGGTATATTTTACCCAAAAGGTGGGGTTGGTCCCCCTATCGTAGGTGGAGTTTCAACTGGAAATTGTGTCCCAATCAAAGGTTGTATAGTAACTGGAATGTGTCCGGTAAGAGGAGGTTGAATTGTACCACCTTGTCCACCAATGGGAATCTGCAGGTTTGGTGTAATGGACAGGATAGTGCCACTAGGATTAGGATTGCCACAAGGAAATTGAGGGAGTGTCGGAATAAAACCGGGAATAGGATTCCCAGGAAAAGAAGGACCACCTGGAGAACCAGCAAGGGTTTTCGGAGGTGTTGGAACATAAGCATTCAACAAAGCATTCAATGCATGGTACCTGGGTAGTAGTGTCGGAATGACATTGGGCATTCGCTGGGCGTTTATAGGAGCAAGACCAACTGTATTTAACCTGGTAGGGACACTCGTAGTATTCGCAAGATGGGCCATCTCAGTAGGGAGAGTAAAGGTATAAGTAGTATTCACTGGTACAGACTATGTCTCAGGAAATACAAAGGGTCGATTTCAAAGACCACCGGCGAACTAGGACTAAAAAGGGTCCTACAGAAATCACCGGCGGACCAAAAAGGATCTTGGCCTTCTATACTAGGAAAAGGCCCAACAGATGATCCAGAAGAGGTAACAACAGGTTCTCCAGAAGAATTTAATCGCATAAAGGGTCGTTCACCACGGCGAATTCGAAATTCCTCTCTAGTATTAGTAATTCGAAAAGGTTCTCGAGAGTCAGTGGATTCCACTTGCGGTGTGGTAACAACTGCAGCTTCACCTTCCTGAGGAGAGCCCTCAGGTGTAGCTGTAGGCAAGGGTTGCGTACTGTCCAGATGATCTGGAGATAAAACCTGCATTCTATGTGAACGATGTGGGGGAGCTATTGTAAATGAGTGACAAGATCCTCAAAGAAAATCCTATGGTCAACTTCGAGAAACAAACAACACGTGCTAGTAAACAAAATCTAGGAAGCAATCACCAAGCAAACAAGACCTTCTAATTTCACAGCCACTAGTTGGTGATGAAATCCAATGTCACAACAATGAGACCAGAAGGGGTAGGGCTAGGGCGAAAAAGTTACGTTGACGACCTGCTTAACGGACTTACACCCTGGTGGAAGCTCCCACACATAATTGTGGGTATACCCTCCAAGGATCCCAAGTGAGTTTGGTCAACATCAATTCCAGGTACCGTGAAGACTTTCCCCTCCACAGTCACTTCGGGTAAGAACCTAGAGATATAGGCCACTAAGGTCACCACCAACAACAATAAAGCCTGGGGGAACAATCGACAGTCCGATCCACACGCAAGGGCAGGGTATCTAGCCCAAAATCAACTCCAAAGGCTTCCACTCATCATTGTGGGTATACCTCTGAGTGATCCCCGTAATACATGCAATCTCTACACTGATACCAACAAAGCAGGGTGAGTAAATCTGTCAATACCAATGTGACCTCGTGCTTGACCCTTGTGTGAGAAGGGCTTCCCAGGACAAGATGTTGCAAATGAAATTTAACACTCCCTAACACAAGATGCTATTGTGTATTTTATGCTTTTGGAGAGTGTATCTCTCTTCCTACTCCAAAGTGCTAGCCTAGATAAATGTTGGTGTAAAAGAGCCCTAGAAAATATTTACTAGATAAATTTTATGATTACGCAGTGTTATTAAAGGCTGTTGTTTACTCAAAGGTAACGGAAATGAAACTTATGTTGTATGACTCTGACCCAACAAGGCAATGATGAGAATGAAAAGGATCACTTTTCGTTCGATGAATCCTATGTATGGGAGAGAGAGATATTTCCAGATCAACTTTGAACTACAATGCACAATTTCCGTTCAAATGTCAATGCAAACAATCACTTATCAAATGAAAATTCTCTATTGTGTCTTTTTCAAATACTTCAAAAAGATCAATAATTTGATTTTGCAATGTTTTCTAAAAACAAAAACAAGTTTTTGAAAGAAAAACCTTGTGTTCACTTTCCAAAAAGGACAACCCTCACTATGCCAATGAGAGCACAGAAAAATCAAATCAATGAACAAGCAAATAACCCAATCCACTCTTTCAATGAAAGAAAAAATAAAGAGCAAACCAATTTTAGTCTTTTCAAATGCAAAAGAAAATGATCTTTCAAACCAAAAGCAAATGATAAAACCAAGCAAACTTAAATTTCAACCAATCACTGGATCTTAACTAATCAAACTCACTCAGATTATGAAGTCAGAGAGAATGGTTTTTCCAAGAAAAGCCAAGAAACGAAAGTCAAGTCCAAAATGACAAGAAAAGCCTTGAAATCCTAAGACTGTTCATGCATACAAACAAAGACAAGAAAGATACCAATCATAGGTCCAAGAAACTCACAAGAGGCAATCAAACTGATCTGGGCAGTTAGAAAGACCAAAACTCAATTTCAAAATTTTGAAAAAGCATGTTCGCAGGTAAGCAATATTACACAGTGCGAGAATCACTGATTCTCGCAGGTGACCCCTGAGAAGGGTGCAAGAACCTCGCACTGAAACCTATAGGCAGGGTGCGAACCTTACCAATTCTCACAGGCTGCAATGAAGTGAAGTGAGAGAATTCCTGAACATAAGCAAAAATTTGAAAAATGAAGCAAAATTCAAAAAGGCTTTTGGACCTACAAGGTCTATCAAGATATCCTGAAGACTCAGAGACTGATAAGACAGGAGAAAAATGAAACCAGAGAAAATGGCCACAAAAAAACACAAAAAAGCACAAAGAAAATGGGATGTTCCCCAGTGGAGTCGCCAGATTTGTTATTGGATAAATCCGTAAGTGCAGACACAAACCGATCTCCCTAGATCCACCTGGATCTAGAACAAAGCAAGACAGAATAATACTCTTTCCCTAGATTTTGACTATCGAATGAACTAGGAGGCAAGAACAAGTTACATACCTTATAATCACTTCCTATAGTCTTTGTTTCTCCTACTTTGCTCCAATTCTCTTGCGCAGCCAAGACCAAGACAACACAAACCAACCAAAGTGAAGAAAGCACAATCTATTCAACAGTCAATCTATGTATATGATCAAGGAGTTATACAATAAAGTGGAATTAACTTTATGGGAAATGGACATATTATTGTATCATATTGATGGAAAGTAAAGATTACAACCTGAGCCTTGATGTTGCAAACTTCCTTTCGATGACCCTTGGCTCTGACACACAAACTTTCTCACTTGCATGAAGAAGATCAACCACCTTTGATAAACTTGTTGGAGTTTCCCAGTTGTTGTAGCATCAGTCCTTCACATAGTTTTTCACCAATTCTCCAATGTCTCTCTTAACCTTGTTTGCTTCTAACTTTTTCCATGAGAATTCTCTCAATATATAAGAGAGAATGAATTATTTACTTAGATAAGAATGATCCCAAAATATCAGGGAATCCAGTACTAGGATAATCATTTGAATGCCATCTCATCCTTCTAGAAGATTCCCTTCTATAAGCTTCAAGAATTCATCTTTTTCCCTTCTTTAGAAAGAGTTCGCACGCTAGCAGTTCAACACAGTGCGAAATTCTCGCACCCTGGCTTAAGGCAGCCTGCGAGAATCATGCATTCTCGTAGGCAAATCTACTAGCAGCCTGCGAACATTCCTCAAAAATGTGATTTCTGGAAAGAGATGAAGGTAACTTTTCTCAGGAGAAAGTTCCAATGAAGAGCCTGAGTACACCATCATCAATACATCATCATGATGACCAAAATCATGGGTAACACAGACTGCTGGTACCGGAACAGAATTAGATTTCTGGTACCGAAGCAGAACAAAATATTTTTGATGCCTACAAATTGATGTTTAGCAAGTTTGTGAAGGATCAAATAAATTATAGAAATTTACTTACAAAAAAAAGAAAAAATTGTGAAAGTAAAACAAAAAGAGGTAAGAATCTCTTGTTACCTTCAGCTTATTAACAAAATTCGATCCACACCTATGTACAAAAATTTCAAATAAACCAATCAATCAATGTGGATCAGTAGGAGGGTCTCCTTCCTTATTGATCATCTGCATATCTGAATTATGTAGTATACGAGTCAGGAATTCTTGTTTTGACAGGGGTTTGTTGTAAACTCCCAACCAGTGACCATTCACAAGAAGTGGTGTTTATTGTTCATCAATTTTATTTATCCTGATTGAACCATTATCGTAGACAGTGTCAATTTCGTAAGGTCCCATCCAATGGGTAGTTAACTTACCTTTGAAGTTCGTGAATCTGTTGTCATACAATAGGGCCCAATCTCCTTGTTGAAAATTTTTCTTTTTGAGATACTTTTCATGCCATTTTTTTCTTTGTTCTTGAATGAGGGTAGTTCTTTGAAGTGCTTCCTGCTTGGTTTCATACAACTCATTAAGCTGCAAGAGTCTTTGTTGTTGGGCTTCATCCAAGTTCATGCCAACTTGTACTGCAGTCCTGAAGGTTTTGATCTGGAATTCTATGGGAAGAAGCACCTGCTTCCCATACACCAACTCATATGGTGTATGTCTTGTTGTATTCCTCTAGGTGATTCTATAAGCCCATAAGTCTTCTAATAATCTATCATCCCAATCCTTATGGTGTAGTTGTATTGTTTTGGTAAGAATGGACTTAATAACTTTGTTGGTAGATTCTATTTGTCCATTTTCCTGTGGATGGTAGGGTGTAGATTTCCTGTGTTTGATTTGGTACTGTTCTGTAACATCTTTGACTAGATGAGAGGTAAATTGAGTTCCCTGATCAGTCACAATTTCTTGAGGTACACAAAATCTAGTAAAGATATCATTAAAAAGGAAATCTACCACTGATTGTTCACTTGCAGCTGGTAAAGCTTTTTCTTCAATCCATTTAGTCACATAGTCAGTGCATACAAGTATATACTTTTTCTTTTTAGATGCAGGGTTAATGGGCCCTGCAAAATCTAATGCGCATTTCTCGAAAGGCTCAATAACTACTTGGGCTTGAAGTGGCATTTGGTCTCATGCAGTAGGATTACCCATTTGTTGGCATTCATCACAATTGGATACATAGGTTTTAGCATCTCTGAAAATATGGGGCCTGTAGTAACCAGATTGCAGAACTTTGTAAGTGGTCCTCTTGTCTACAAAGTGTCCTCCACAAGGACCATCATGGTAGGCTTGCAGAATATCATGAATCTCATCTTCCCTTACACATCTCCTGATCACCAAATCTGGTCCTGTTTTGTAGAGGCAATCATCGTGCCACATGTAATTTTCACTTAGTTGAATTTCTTTATGTTTTTATCTAGGAGACAATTTCTGAGGCATCTTCCCTATCACAAGATAGTTAGTGACATCTGTATACCACAGAGTGAATGTAGAAATAGAAAATAAATTTTCATCAGGAAAGTTATCTTCTATTGGTGCATTATTTCCGAGATGAATCATTCTAGATAAGAAATCAGCCACAAGATTATCTTTACCAGGTCTATCAATAATGTTGATATTAAACTCTTGTAATAGTAAGATCCATCGTGTAACTCTAGGATTTGTTATAGGTTTGTTCATTAATAATTTAATGGCTGAATGATCAGTGTGTACAAAAGCTTGATATCCTATAATATGGTGTCTAAATTTATTGATAGCATGGACTACAACTAGCAATTCTTTTTCTGTGACCGTATAATTAACTTCAACTGGAGATAGATTTTTACTAACGAAGTAAATAGCATAGGGAATTTGATTTTCTCTTTGTCCAAGGACTGCCCCAAGGGCTGTGTCTAAGGCATCGATACATATATGAAAAGTAAGGGACCAATTTGGTCCTCTTAATACAGGGGTAGTTGACAATTTATGTTTTAGAATTTCGAAAGATATTTGGCATTCATCATCCCACTTAAATTCGACTTCTTTAGATAATAATTTGAATAAAGGGGTAGCTAGGCTTGTAAAATTCGGAATGAATCTTCTATAGTAGCTAGCATGTCCTAAGAAGCTGCAGACTTCCTTTTGTGAGGAAGGTATTCTGATTTGTGTGATGATATAAATCTTTTCCGGATCAACTCTCATTCCAGAACCGGAAATGTGATGTCCCAAAACAATACCTTGAGTGAGCATCATTTTTTATTTTTCATTACTTAAGGAAAGATTAGTTTCCTTACACCTAATCAAGACTTTTTCTAGACTGGTCAATGCTTCCTACAAGTCTTGTACATGGACTGTAAAGTCATCTATGTAGACTTCCACATAATCATTGGTCAAGTCAGAGAAAATGGCTAGGACAACTCTTTGAAAAGTGGTTGGGGCATTGCAAAGTCCGAAAGGGAGCACTCTATAAGCATATGTTCCCCAAGGGAAGGTGAAATTGGTCTTCTCCTGGTCTTTGGTTGTTATTTGTATCTGGTTGTAACCACTAAACCCAGCCAAGAACAAAAAATACTTCTTTCCAGACAAGGTATCTAGAACCTGATCAATAAATGGTAAGGGAAAATGATCCCTATGGGTGGCTTTGTTTAACTTTGGGAAGTCTACACATATCCTCCACTTACCATTTTTCTTGGGAACTATGACAAGTGGAGATACCCATTGACTATCTGAAATGGGGTATATGAGATTGGCTCGAAGGAGTTTTTGCAATTCCTCTTTTACAATATCTTTAAGGGCTGGAGTCATCCTTCGTTGAGGCTATCTAACTAGTCTGATTTGGTCATTAGTGTAGATATGATGTGTGAATGTGTCAGGGTGAATGCCTTTCATGTCTGCATAATCCCATGCAAAACGCATCAAATTGTCTTTGGAGCATTTCAATCACTTATGTCTTTTGTTCTGGTTCCAAACTAGAGTTGATATACAAAGGTTTTCCTGGGCTAATCTCAACAAGTTCAGTAGTTTCTTCCTTGTTTGAGGAGGCTGGTGATAAAGCATATAATTGAGTGATATCAGGGTGCCAATTTTGTTGAAATTTGAAACTAAAAATATGTGACAATTATGCAAAAGACCTTGGGTATTCATTGCAATTTGTGTCATCCAAAAATAAGCTTAAGACTTGTTCATCTGATTGTTCTTGTATTCCTCTTACTTGTTCAAGTGTTAATAGAGGTCTAATGCAATCTTCCTCTCCATAAGGGTTTTCGAACCAAATAGGTATTTCCTATGCCGATTGGGAAGGAGGGAAGAGGACAAGTTTTTGGCTATGTGTGCCATTGGATATAGTCATCTCACCAGACTGACAGTTGATAAAGGCATCTTCTATGGCCAGCCAAGGGCAGCCAAGAACCATAGGGTGTCATGGTTTGGAGGATGATTTAGAATAGATGAATAAAAAGTCTATTGGATATTTCCAAGAAGCTAGAGTGACTGTGACATCATCTAGACTTCCTACAGGGCTAATGACTGAATTATTTTCCAACTCAATCATGGTTTGGGTTGGTCTTAACTAGTTGATTTGGAGATTTTGCATAGTTTCAAAAGGAATTACATTAATAGATACACCCAAATCAATGAGTGTGTTTGGTAGAGAAATGCCATTAATTTCAACAGTGACTACTGGATTTCCAGGGTCATTATATTTGTATGGCATTTCAGAAATAAATTTAGATAATTGTCCCACTACCTGAACAAGGGGAGGTTCCTTCTTCTTCCTTCCTGGTTTCTTAATGAAAAGATCCCTTATGATTTTGGCGTATATAGGGATATCCTTAATGGCTTGCAGCAGAGGTATTTTTATGCACATATTTCATAATTCATCTTCTATATCTATGTGCAAGGGTGGGTCAGGTTTCTTCACTAATAGTCTTTCGGGGCAAGGTGGGAGATTAATTTGTTGGGGTACTCGTACAGACTGAGAAGTGATTGGAATAAGAGGAGAGGCCTCTTCTTCTGCAGGGGTGGTTTGAGTGTTTTCTTCCTTAGAATGATTATCATTTTCTTCCTGAATTATTATTGCAGGATCTGATTGGTTTACAACTTTCCCTGATCGTAGTTGAATTTCATAGGTGGGAAAGGTTTGAACTTTTTTATTCTGCACGGGGTGGGTGGGTCGATTATTGGGGTTAGGGACTGGATGGGGAGGGATTGTTGTTGGTCTCAGAGGATTGTGGGTAGTTTGGTTTTGTGGTTGTTGATTGGTATTTATAGATACTTGCTGCTGTTGATTACGGTTCAAGGGGGTTGTAAATTGTTGTTGTATTGGAGGTGGGACTAAAGCTTGCATCTATGGTGGGTTGAATCCAGGTAGTAATTAGGAAATGTTTGCAGGGTACTATGGATATGTAGGGTAAGCGAAATTTCCATACATAGGTCCCCTCCAACCTTGTTTCCAAGGTTGAGTTTGAGCTTGCTGAGGTGTCCATTGTGGATAGGTAATTGGGGAAGGACCCCATTGTTGTTGTTGATATTGTGCATTAGGATCATAAAATGTATTGGGATTTTGGGCTCTCCAAGGTCTTCTGGAAGGGTATGGTTGTTGTTGTGAGACTCCTCCTCCCCTATACATGGCTTGTAGCTCAAGAAAGGTTGGGAGAATCAGATGTGGGGTGTTCTAGTGTACACAGACCACATATTTATATGACATTTAATAGGCATTCTTTCTCACTATGCTTCTTTCGGCATCTATGACAAAATATTGATAAAGAAACCTCTTCTTCTTGTTTCTTTTCCAGTTTCAAAGTTTCTAAATGATTACTTATTGTGCTCAAGATGTCTATTTTAAAGTTCTCCAATAAGTTTCCTAACTCAGTTCTGGTGACAGTCCCTGAGCTTTGTTTTGTATTTTTCCTAAAAGGGTCTCTTGGTCCTTTGCCCATTTTAGCTTGTCCTCTTGAGTATCTCCTATAGTAATCTACAATTTTTGAAAAAGGATTTTGGTGTACATCTCTTGAACTCAACAAGTTTAAAACTTCTATGCAATCATCTTTGAGACCTTTCAAGAATACGGTTCTTACTACAGCTGGGTCTGTGGTGAATAGTTTTGACTTCTGATAATTGTATAAGAACCTTTCTAAGTAGTCTTTAGGGATTTCATCTTCTGTTTGTTGCATTTTAAAAATGTCATTTTTAGCATTATCCTTACAATAGTCTTGGTATTTCCGTAAAAATGTGTCTTTCATTTGATCCCAAGAGAGGATTGTATTTTATCCTAAGGTCATGAACCATATTAAGGCTGAATCTTTCATTGTAGCAGGAAAGAGCTTAAGTTTTTGGGCATCGTCTGAGTAGTTATAGCTTCTACATAATATGTCAAACTCGAATAAAAATAAATATGGATATTCAGTTGACATACCTCTGAAAGTGGGTAATGATGATAGTGGGATATTCTTCATATTGATGTTTTTGGAAATATCCAAGATTGGAAACCCAAAAGTCTCAGTCTCTGTGGCTGCATTTCCTTCTTCTTCTGCCATTCTACTGATGGATGGTTCAGAAACTAGATTTTCTGTGTCTCCTAAATGTTTAGCAGACTCATGTTCTGCCTGTCCCAATACTGATTCTTCTGTTTTAGGTTCTCCTTCTGGAGCCTTGTTGGCTCCCCTTGAATTTTCTCTTGGTGGAATTTTTCTTGCACCATTTTTAGTTGGATTAGTGGGGGGGGGGAGGTTGTTTTTGAATCTTTGGAGCTTACAAATCTACCCTTGTTATCTCTATATCTACGCATAAAATGGAAATTTGATTCTTTAACTGAATTGAAATCCTAATTCTATCTAGAAGGTAAGAAGGTAGCATGGCTTCGAAGAACCCCACTCTAGTGGCCACGTGGCTCTTCACTCACGTATTAAACATTTTATCCTCCTCCCTCAAGCAGCCTTTAAAAGCATTAAAAATGTATACAAATAATCTAAGCTAAAAATCACTTCCTACCGTCTGCAACTCCTCGGCAACGGCGCCAAAATGTTGTGTTGCTTATATGTTTAGTATAATGCACTCATTAATTATCAATCCGGGATTCATAATAAATAGAGTTACAAGACACTAGTAAGAAAGGTAATTTCTAATGTCACGAGTATAGAACTAAGCTAGATTATGCATGCTGGAAACAAATCAAAATAGCAAATTGCAATGCACTTTGGTTGTCTTTCACAGAGACACTATCTACTCCATTATGGCACATGCAAGTATGAGATGGAGTTGGTTTGATAGATCAACTCTACTATCTGGCCTAGAAAACTAACTATGTAATCCACACTTATGAAAGGGAAATCACACATCAATCATCAAGACATAGCATGGGTAGTTCAATAGTCAATATACTGAGTATGATGTGGTTCACAATGTGCTATTGTGAACATCACTAGTTCTCCTTCAAATATGTCTAACTACTACTGCCAACATTCATGTCTATAGAACAAAATCAAATTCATAAAAATAGAGCATATGCAAAAGAAGGGCGAGTAAATATCTCTAAGCAATCATATAATGGAAATCCTAGTCTAAGTTGTACTACTATCATCTAACAGAGTTAAAGCTTCAACTAATTTAAAATTTACACTATTGAAAACAAATGCTACTGCTAATATACGAAGATGCTAACCTTTTTTGGGTGGTGGGCCCTTGCCTCTTAAATAGGTCAGCTACTAGATTCTACAGTAAGCTTGTTTTCAACCCACACATTACTCTCACTCAAATCTCAAAACAGAAAATCAAACTTTTGTTAACAACTCAACTCATATTCAATCATAGACAATCAAGACATGGAGATAAATGATGTTCTTCTATTAGTATTCACTTAGAATATGTTCTGCAACATCACACATTGCTTCACATGTTGGTAATATGCTAACTCTCCCCTTCCACCATCCTTGCCACGACTATTTAAACAGTCTTAGTCATGAAACACAAGGAGGTGAAGTGATTTGGAAATTAGTCAAATGTTTAAATTTAATTATTCGGTTACATCTTTTAGCTTCATCCTCATGACACGAAGTGCATGAGGATGAGGCAATCAAAAAACTATTCTAACATAGCCTTGTTAAAGAAAATAAACATCCACCATATGTCTTGGGCAATTTGGAGCTAAACTTGGTACATTCGGCTCTCTATATTGGTACTGGATTGTGACAGGTAGATGGTACTGGATCACAACAGTGTGCAAATTGTGGTACCGGATCAGGACAGTCCATGGTCATTGGTACTAGATCGCAACAGATGATATTTAGTACCGGATGCGTTAGGTACCGGATTTAGACAGTGGCAGTCTTGGTGCACAAGTATCAGATAGCTAAGATGGTACAGGAAGGATGGATTTATCTAGAGGTCAGATTATACATGAAAAATTGAAGCATTAGTACATGAAATATTAAATTCCATAGCTCAATAAACCACAAAATGCATGAATTAACCATACTTTACCTTATGACCTTATCACTAGTTAATGGTAGTTTTCTTGTCATTCACCCAAGCTCAGGCAAGCCAAAAATGTATAAATGAAGAGTATAATAGGGTAATGGGGATGTCAATTTCGGGTCTCGACAGGTGTATTATATCAAACATTTTCTCATAGGTGAAATATTTCCTAATCACTCTCAGGATCTTTCGAAAAGGTTCCTGTAAATATCTACTTGGAATATCCACTTTGAATTTCTCATTTAGATAGTCTGGTTTGATGAAATCCTCATAGAACCATGTCCAAATGCATGCCTTTAGACCACCTTTCACCGTGCGGAGGGATCTCTATTGCGGCTGACATAGTTTCCTTTGTGACCTAGAAAGTGATTCCTGTGATTACTGCGTAGAACTCGTTGAATCTGAGTGCAAAATGCTCTGCCAGTTTCATGTTGAATCCTTGGATTTTCCTACAAAAGACCATGCATCCAACCTATTCAAATGATGTGCTAACATATGGATATTCCTTTACCAACATCAAGTTTTGAGGTTGGAGCCCCACACTTCTGTTGCTTCGTGCACCTTTCCTTATGTTCTAGGATGTTGCCATGCTGAAACGTGTATTTTTTCTACGCGCGGTGGATTTAGCATGGAACAAAGATGGTAAATATTGATTGAATCGGGTTTGTGACATAGTTGAAGGAAATCAAATTTTCTAGCCACGACAAACTCGGGGCTCGTGCGAAGAATTACAAACAACGCATAAACTTGGCTAGTGAATAGAATACATGCAAAGTGATAGAAATTTATAACTTGGTGAGTGAGAGATGAAATCATGCCAGGGGACACTGAATCCATGGTGACTGGAGGTTTCAAATCAATATAAATATTTTTGCAGTACATCCATGTGACGGGTACACTTCGGAGCGTGTAAAGTACATATGATAAGATTTGCAGAGAATATGTGATATGAGCATCTTGATTTTTCAATCTTTTGACTTCATAATGAGTTGATGATGGTCACTTCGTCACTTCGACTTCTATTTAACATCTTTCCTCGAACTTAGGCACATAAAACCTTCTCTTCTGATAGGACCCGAATCCTTGGAAAAATACCTTTACCACTTACACATGTTTTGATTCTGACATCCCTTCCCAAGTCCAAGGGGCAACCAGCCACTTGCTGACTTCGACCCATTGGTTGTTTCGTACCTGACCTCACACACTTTGACACACAGAATTTGACTCGACTAAGACTGACTCTAACTGAAAAAATAATGGCACCAACATAGCAGAGGTAAAGGTACTACAGATTCGGATGTAAGGACCCTAAAGGTAAATGTCAAAGGGTATGACTGGGAGATGTAATTGATTTTTAGAGGGAATAATTACATGCCAGTGTCGAACATATACATGAAGGGGTTGTGTCACTTGCAGAACAAGTACCTACACAAATGAAAACCAAATATATAATGTGAAAAGTACCTGATGATAAATAACATATAACAATTATTTGATAAAATTTGAACATGAGCATGCGTACCTGAACATGTTGCGAGAAAAAATGCTCCTCCAGGGCCAAGTTCAGGTGATGGCCTGGGGAATGTGAATGTGTAGATGGAGGGACCAAGACCCTATGGATGAGAACAGATCAAAAAATGGATGCTATGGGTTCCTCTAACTGAGTGTGGAAGTTTGGTAAAATGGATTATATTGGTTGGTAGGCTCACAATGCCACCTCATTTGTACCCACCATTGTAGTTGAATTGATGAGAGTATTCTGAGGAGATTTGCATATTATGGGAGTGAGAGTCGACCGATCTGAGAGTGGAGAGAGATAGGTTAGTGGTATTATCCTTCTACATCATGTAAATTTTATAGAATGTAGTTAGGGGTGTACAAAGGGTTGTACAAGGGTGGTTTTGGGTAGGGGCCCACAAGTGCGTGGGAAAAGGAGGAATACTCATGCGCATATGCATGGATATAGTTCATTTTCATGTGCATATTGTGTGGGTGTGATTGAAATAACCACATGTGAAGGCAAGAGGGAGGGGAAAATAGGTGTGCATGGGATGCACACCTGTGTGATTGCAGGTTGTGCACTCTGTGCAAGTGTTTTTCAAATAGCCGCGCATTAGTGCGTTAATGTGCACAGAAAAAGTGTGCATGTGTGAGAACCTATCTAGGTGACAGCTACGCACTTATGTTCAACTATTTCTCAGACAACTATGCATTATTGCATAGATATGAAAATAACAAGAATGCACATGTGTGCACCTATATGGGTAAAATTTGTGCACTGGAGGCAAGGCTAAGGGGTTGACAATTTTCGAATTTTGGATGTTTTTTATGGATGATGAGGCTTACAAAGTTTTTTTGTTTAGATGAAGGTGATCAACATACTCAAGATATCACAATGTCAATGCATTGGAGAGAGAGAGAATGGGAGAATCTATGGGATGCAGTGAGACACAAGTCGGGTGTTGGGAGACACTTGGCACCCTGCGGGTTGCTCAAGTTCTTTGAATTCCCTCTAATATGGTCGCATGATTTCCTTCACCAATATCTTATTTCTATGTGGAGCACTGATATGCAGTGCTTCATAGTGAGAGGACAATAACTGACATTCTCAGCTATCAAGGATGTATACTTCCTGATAGGGCTCCCATTTTGTGGGATGACCCTCCCTATGGACCGCTTTTGCTGGAGGATGAGCGAGTAAGTGACTTGGTGGCTCGCCACTGCATAGGAACATACCCAATTTCAAGTTTGTTCATCTAGATTGAGGCAATTGAGGACCTCCTGACAGAGTGCATCATCGTTATGGTGGTGAGGATCTATGGATCCTTGGGGAATCAACGGATCACAGGAGGTCAGCTGAGGATTGTGGAGAGGGTCCTTGATGGGGACCATTTTTCCTAGGGGATTATGTTGCACACCAGGATGTTGGGGAAGGTTGAACAGTGTCATAGATCTGACTCTGGTGACTTTTCATTTGGGTTGATTCTGGTGGCTTTTTTTCTAGAGAGGGTGCCTCTATTGCGCCCTAGGATTCTCCTAGAGCCTGTGGGGCCACGAGAGTTTCATATGATGTGGTGGGCCCATGTGTTGTCTCGACATGGGGGTTGATAAGGTGTCCATTACTTCATGACAATGGTGGCACACATGTGGCAAAATATTCCACAAGTGATACTGAGGTACTCATACACTGGTATGGACTGCCGACACAACCCTGATATGATGTTGCCTCCTAGGGGGGATTGGGATCATAGAGGTATGTTTTTGTATATATGTTTTTATGATTTTGATATATTTCATTTGATTATATATGCATATATGGATGCTGACACTATATTTGGTGTTGTTTTTCAGATGCGGGACCCCGAGGCCATCAGGCAAAGATGATTGGGGAGATGATGTGCCGAGGACAAATGCAAGCACCACTTGTAGATTCAAGGGCAGGAGAGAGGCAGAGACAAGATGATGTTGGTGCTATACCAACACATGAGCAATGGGTGGAGGTTGTAGTGATGGTAGAGGACCTGCGCCACCATTTTGAGCGGGTGTTACATGGTGTTCCTGAGGCCATTTGGGCCCACATCCAGGATGAGGAGGTCCTAGAGTAGTGCATGGATGTACATATAGAGTGGCGGACTATGATCCATCAAGAGGCTATAGCAAGGGAAATGATGAATAGTTGACTGCCCCTTGGACCTGGAGGGCCCTGAGTTGGGGTGTGCCTCCAGCTAACAGAGTACCTGGGGGGAGCTCTGGGGGAACGATGACTGGGGAACGATGACTGTCAGGGTTATGTATTTATAGGATCGAGAGCCCATTTTGTATAGGGTAGTTGATACCCATTTTTTTGCCTATAGGGGTGGGAGGTTCACCAACCTACGAGAGATGTATATGTATTGTTTTTGTAAATACTGATGACACTCAGATTATATATATGGATATATATTTTGTGGATCATTCATGTCTCCATGTTCTTATGTTTTATGTTTATGATCTATTTTCTATATGTTGTGACAAATGTATGATGGTGATGTATAAAATGATGTTTAATGTGATAAATGCCAATACAATACTAGGTTATCCATGTTATCTTCTATTTGATTAAATTGTCTTGGAATATGTGTAAATGTGATTGACTCAAAGTTGCGAGATAAGATTCTAACTTGCAGGTATTTCAAAAAGAGGCAAGGATTGCAAACGTGATATACATTGTTGAGCTACAGGATGAAAAGATGGGAATCTAATAGAACACTAAGGTGACGAATGTGGCTGTGACTAGCCTCGGTGAGGAGACCAATGATGAGGACGTATTCAGCATGGTTGTTGGTGGCCGGGCCCAAAAATATGCCACTGGAGTGGAGAAGAATATGTGAGGGGGTATAGACAGCCCAGGCGGTTGAAGCAAGATTTTGTGTCCAACGGTTAGCATCGTTAGCGTAACCGATGTGGTAGGATGATGAATGATGCATCTTTCAATAACCCAGATGATAGATCAAACATGAGGAGTGGTGGAGAAAAAGAATACTAAAAACTCTACAAATGTGTACAAATAAAAATCCTAAGGTAGAATGGCTACGCTTAGGCATAAAAATTCTTTAAGTACAACCTGTTTACAGGTTCTTTGAGAGGATATCCTTCTAGAGAGGTTTGGATATATGCACCTTTAGTGTGGCAGTGTTGGCCGATGTAGGGTCCATGCCATAATGACTCGAATTTACCATGGTCAAGAGTATCGTGGGAGATATCGTAGGTGAGGACGAGATCTCCTTCATTGAATGAGAGAAGGTTGACATGGCGGTCGAAGGTGGCTTTGGACCATTTTTTAGCTGTCTCATTGTTTTGTAATGAGGATTGACGATCTTCATCCAACGAATCTAAGGTCAACATGAGTTGCTCCATTGGATCAGTGTTAGGTAATATCTTGATGGAAGTGCGTAACATGGGGATTTCACACTCGATAGGAAGAGTGGATTCAATCCCATGGATGAGGTGGAATGGTGTAAAACCAATGGCAGTTTTGACTTATGTGCGATAAGCCCATAACGTGGAAAACAACTTATGATGTCAATTGGTATTATGTTTGTTGACAGTACGTTGTAGCATGGTTTTGTGGACTTTGTTGACAACCTTGACCTATCTGTTGGAATGAGGGTAATATGGGGAGGAAAACTCACGGGAGAAGCCTAACTTTGAGGAGAGTTCCACAAATATCTTGTTCTCAAAATGTTTACCGTGATCAAACACTAATTGTAGTGGGACTCTCAATCAAGTAATGATGTGGTTTAAGAAAAAACGTGTTGTTGTGTTAGCATTATTGTTGAAAGTGGGCATGGATTCAACCCGTTTGGTAAAGTAATTGACTGCTATGACAATGTACTTGTGTCCATTACTACATGGAGGATCGAAAGTTATGAAGTCTATGCCACATTTGTAGAAGGAGTCGATGGTGATGAATGAATGTAGAAGAGCTGGTGGCGCTTGTGCTTTGTTTCCATAGAGATAGAATTTGTCGCATCTCTTGACAACATGGATGCAGTCATGAAATAATGTGGGCCAGAAGTACCCTTATCAAATGATTTTTTGGGTGGTGGACATACCCGAGGTGACCACTGCAAGCGCCACTATGGAAATAATTCAAGACTATGTCAACTTCATCGATGGTCATACATCGACAGAGAATGGTGTCGACCCCACATAGATAGAGGACATCTCCGATGAGGAGGTATCGAGGGGCTTGATGGAGAATGCGTCAATGATCGTCTCGAGAGAGATAAGAGCCAAAATTTTGTGTCCGATGGTAGACGAGAAGGTCATCACACTAGGGGTCATCAGAGGGGATGAATAATAAGTTTTCGTCGAAAAAATCTGAATTAACGAAGGAAGCCTTAGCATCCGAAGGAAAAGACATAATGAACTAGGCAAGGACGATCACTTTATTTATTTTGGGAGTTGATAAATCTAGGTCGAATTCTTGGAGGATGATGATCCATCGGAAAAAATTTCCATTAATTTTCCATTGACTAAGAAAGTATTGCATGGGGTTTGAATCTTCTACGAACTTGGTAGTTCGAAGCAAGATATAGTGACATAGTTTTTGAATTGTGAGGGAGAATTTATCATCATGATTATAATTCAAGGGTGGCCCTGAAATATTTTTATTGATGTAGTAAATGACGTACTCATGCCTTTCATCCCCTAATTGGATGAGGGCTCCTGCTACTGATATAGTTGAGGATAACAAGTAGAGGAGGTAGTCGCGATCATAGTCTAGGGGACTAATCAAAGGGGCACTGGATAGGGCATATTTCAAATCATAAAAATTTGTTTGAGAATGTTCATCCCATCGAATGGGATATCACGACATAGTAGGTAGAGTAAACCATGCGCATGAGTGGTCTAGTCTGGGACAAAGCAACATAAAAATTTGGCTTTGCCTTGTAGGCTCTATAGTTGGCATAAATTCCTAGGTGGTGGAATTTCCGTGATAACTTGGACCTTGAGGGGATCCACCGTGATGTCGTGTTGGGAGACAATGAACCCAAGAAGGAGTCCGACAGTGATGCAAAATATGCACTTGAGGGGGTTCAAGCAGATATTTTATTAGAGACATCGTTGGAAAATGATGCATAAGTTGTCTAAATGTTGAGTTTTCTTTTTGGATGAGCGGTGAGGCCATCTAAATAAGAGAGGATGATGCAAGAAAGATAATGGAAAACATAGGTCATGGCCCATTAGAATGTAGCACCTACATTCTTAAGTCCAAAAGGCATGACGCAATAATAAAAGGTACCCCAGGGGGTAGTAAAAGTAGTTTTATATTGATCTACTGGATGGATTTGGATTTAATTGTAGCCAGAGAACCCATCAATGAAGGAAAATGCCTAGTGGACGGTAGAGTCATCGATAATGTGGTCAATGAAAGGGGTTGGAAAGTTGTCTTTGGGACAAGAATGGTTGAGATCGTGAAATTATGTGCAGATGCAAATAGTTCCCTTTGTTTTATTAACGGGGTTGGGGTTGGAGACCCACGAAATGTACACAATGGGGTAAATGAATCCACCAATGTGTAACTTGTCAATTTCAACTTTGATAGCCGCAGCTTTGGATCGGTGAAGAGGGCATTTCATTTGATGAACTGGGGTGACATCTGGCCATGTTTCGATCTGATGTTCAACTATAGATGGATCAAGGTTGGGAATCTTTGTATATGACTAGGAAAAAATATCCCAATATTTCTAAAAGAGAGCTTTGTAAGATGTGATTTCTTCAAGGGAGAATGTGGTGCCAATGGTGATTTCTTCTACGGTTCTCGGTTTGATGGAGATGTCAATTTTGATGGTGGGGGAGATATTGGCCATGTTACCTTATTCAGAATAATCCGGGGAACGAATAGGGTTTTTGAACCAATCTATATGACTCAAAGGAATAAAATCCTTGGTTTCAATTGCACATATGGAGGCTTGGCTAGGAGGATGAAAGGATCCTGTGAGAGAAAAAATGCTTGGTGATGAAGTGCACTCCATGGGAAAGTGGGGGTAGTGATTTCCTCTAGGATATATTCATCACAGTGGAAAATGAGAGAATATAGGGGATCCAAGGAGGTGACAGGGGGAACTGTCAAAGTGTGATTGTCCTCAAGTGGCGAGGATGTAGAGGGGATATTTCATACCAGGTGTGATGATTCGCTTGACATAAACTAAATGTCAAGATACTATAGATGAGAAACTATGATGGGGGGTAATATCTCCTATGGGAAAGTTACCGGAGAATTGGGAGGATTCGGGTGAATATCCTTAGATAGTTGAACTATGAACCATGGAGGGATGGGAAGTGACTTGGGTTTAGGGGAGTGGATATTGATAGTATCTGGAGAGTGCATTATGAGTGGTGAGGTGATCGGATGAGGTTGAATAGGGTTTGAATGAAGATATTGGTATGCAACAATCAAAGGACACCAGTATGTGAAATGAGCAAGTGAGTCATAGAGAGCACAAGGAAATATCATCTACTCGGGGACTGATGAAGAGACATAACAAATGTCAGTGATGTGAGCACTAGTAAGGGGTAGCAAAGAGATGTCTGATCTAGATGTTTGGTATACTATGGCTAGCGTCTGGAGAAACTGAGGTAGAGATGAGAAATGATGAGTGTAGTGGCCATATTCTAAAAAAATGGCACAAGCAAATTTTGTTCACAACCCTTTATTACCTGTAGTGGAGGATGTTTTAGTATCACTAGAAGTACTTGGTGAAGTGGCGAGCAATGTTGTTTCTCAAGGGAGTTGGACCAGATTTCGTAACTCAAAACAAGTAGGGAATCTATTAGTGGGGTATCCCTCTCTTTTGCATAGTACACAAGGAGGTTGAACTCAGGGAGGAAAGTTGTGGGATATTTCTTCTTTCTTTTCCCCCCAATAGTGGAAATGGTGCCAAACATTGGGGGTGAGGGTGGTGCGGAAGGATCCAGTACTATAATTTTCATTGGTATTCCCTCTGTCTGAGGAGGGAGAGATGGTTGAGGAACCATCGCGGGTGGATGAAGATACCATACACAGATGGAAAGCACCATGTTGGGAAGAGTAAGGGTCATAAATACCTAGAATGATTAGACTCTAGGTGGGGGGTAGAAGAAGGGATTTTATTAATGGTTTGAGGGACTGTCTCCCAAACTAGGATTTTCCCTTGGAGGGGGGGGAAATTAGGGATAAGTGGTACAGTAGGCTTATCAAGGAATTGTTTAGGTAATAGTTCTTCGACTGGTGGAACGTCGATGTGAGGAGAGGCCTCAGTGGGAGGAATAGTGTCTCTAATATCAGTTCCATTAGGAAATACTACACACATGTTTGTTGAAGGGTGTAGGAGAGGTGGTGCTCCATGGTTTTCCCCCAGCAAGGATGGGTCCTTGAAAATTCTAGGACCTATGTCGATGAGTGAATAAGCATATGAGATAGTGTGGACAAAGGGAAGACTGTGATCGATGTTGGTAGAATGGTTAGGCTCATAATGTGTAATTTGGTCGATGGTGACGATTTTCCCGTTCTGGGGGAAGATCATCGTTTGAAACATAGAAGAGGTGATCGCCTTCATAGTGTACATGCAACTACATCCAAACAAGATATTGTAATCAAGCAGGGCATCGATAACTTCAATGTCAATGAGGATGGATTTTTCCCCAAGCTCGACAAGGACATTTTGGAAGATCCCTTCAGGGTAGGATGGTTGACCATGATAGGCTCTCAAGGTGATGGCAGATGGTAGTAGCTCAGGGGAGCCAAGTTTGTTCCATACTACTTTGGACATGATGCATGTGGATGAACCTTCATCGATGATACATTGATGAACTGTGATGTTCCTAATCTTAATTGGTATCTGAAAAGCTACCAGGGTGGGGAGGTGTGGTTATCCACTATCTAGATCAAAGGTGATGAGTCTAGTGCCTACTGGGTTGAATTCCCCCAAGGCGGAAATAAAATATTTCCATTGATTTGGACAAGTTTCGAGGACACCCAATACAAACATGGATGCAAGAGACTGTGCTAAGTCATCGACTAGACTGTAATTGTGTGATACCCTAGCATGAGGGTTATTGACATTCTATCACAATGGAATGTGAGGTAATAAGATGGCCCTCCATAAGGTTGTGGATATTGAGGTGCACCATAAATAGGTGGTAGTTGGATGTAAGGTTTGTGGCGTGTTATGGAACCAATCATCCCATCCGCAGTGTGAGACATCCCAAGATTGTCTTAGCCAAATGGTATGGGTCTGGGTGCATCAGGTAACACTGTGTACAAGTAGCCTGATTGAGCATAGATGAGGTCAGACTGTTGTGCCTTGCTAATGGCTTCCTCTTCTGTCTGAGGAAAGGTGGATGTGACATCCTTGGAAATAACAAAGACAAGTGATTTGAGAAACCAATCAAGACGTTGTTATTTGGTGGTTTTTTGTTTACAAAAACTACAACGTCGACGCTATTCATGGATGTGATCGAATATATGGATAGCAGTAGTTTTTTTGAAATATGAGAGAAGTTATAAGCCAGTATCATGGCGAAATGGTCATTGGAAAAAGGACAAAAAGGCCTTGGCCAATGATTCAAAGGTCGCATGGGACTCTGATTTCACGTCAACATACCATTTGGCTAAGGAACCTGTGAGAGTGAGTTGAAACAACCTTAAATGGATGGAATCATCCATGATGTTGTTTTAGGAGCACCATAAGTGGAATATCATAACATGGTTGGTGAGATCATTCCCTGGTTTTCCTTCAAACTTTGGAATGTATGAAGGAAATTTTGTAGGCATATTGGGCCAAGTGGTATTGTACAAAATGGGATCATTCACGAGTTTGGTTAGATTAGGAATGTTGAGTGATGCCAAGTATGGAATAGGGATATTTGGTGGAGTATTAGTTCCATCCATTGTGTGAGAAGGCAGTGGACCTGTCCTGTGTCAGATATTTGTTGGGGTTATACTTCTCCCTTGAGAAGAAGTTCCCCCCTTGCCTGCTTGTGAAGGAGAACTAGTGGATGGATGGCCTTGGGAATTGGACCCAAGAAAATTTGAACCAAGTAAGGCTTATCCCAAAATAGTATCACTCATGGGGGTGTGATATGGTTGAGTTGGTGAACTGGAAATACTACGAAATCTTTCTAGAATAGGAGGGATATTCTGCAAGCATCTAGAACTATTGGGATTTCGTGATTCCCTTATGGTTTCTGACTAGAAAAGTGAATGTGTAAAAATGGTGACAAGAGAGAAATAAATGAACAAGATATTTGTATATTTTGGACCTTCACAAGATAGTACCACTCACAATTGCATGTAATCAAATGAGAATCATACATAAATCAACTGTAAATAAGAAAACATGTGGATAGGTGGATTTTTTCCATGTGGGGGAACAAATAAAAGAAAATTATCGTGTCCTAAAAGACGTATCATCCTTCCTCTCAAATAGCACTGGGCCTTCCAAAAGTACTCAATAGTGGGGTATGAAGCCATCAGAAGAAGAACTAGTGAAGGTTGAAATAATCAATTATAATGAGGGGTAGAGGGTGCATATCCCAAAAGAACTGGTGATATTTCCCAATAGGCACACAAAATATGATCAAGGTGCAATTGCAGCCCACAATTTTCACCTAGGTGAAGATGTCCTAAGTTTGGTCACTAGGTACCTTGGTCAAAGTGAGACATTTAGATTTTTGGCCTCAACAATGAGTCATAGGCTGGATGCGCTTCAAAGAGTTGTGTGACTCAAGGAGGGATGCATAGAACAACCAGACCTTGACCTTCAACCCTTCACGGGTATCTCCCTACCTCATGGTGTAGGAACACTTGACTTGGAGGATTTAAAATTTCCCTACTTATCAAATTCTAATTTTTGAAAATATGAGAACCAAATAATGTGAGTTTATTCAGATGCCTACCCCCGAGATCCTACCTAGACTAAAAAATTTCCTTTGGAACCTCCTATGGAGGAAAACTTAGTGAGGTTTTAGAAATTTTTTATATGTGGTGGGATGAGAGATTGGGGGTGTGAACCAATCTCATTGAAATTAAATTGGCGTGGATAATTTCCAAATAAGTAGTGGGATGTTTCATAATTCCTTTGGAGAAAACCTACTTCAACCTCCACAATTCAAAATGGAAATTAAATGTGTGAGGAGTGACTTTGTGTGTGAGCAAGTGAAAAAGTGTGCCAAGTTTTTAATAAGTTAGGTGTAAGATTATACATGTGGAATTCATGTGGTCCTTACAAATATTTTTTACCTAGATTACTATGTGTCATTGGTACAACCTCGCGGAATATTTAAATCCCTAAAGAACTACCATGTGGACATATGGGTTCTTTGCAAATTCTTTAAAATGAATTCAAAATACTAAGAGGAACCCTAGGGGGGATTTGTACTCTTCTAAAGATTTAAGGGATATGGAATGCCCCTTTAACCACCTTTCTGATTCTCAAGATCACACTACGGTGTGAGAGAAGAGCATACTCAAGGGTCAAAGTTAACTTCTAGTCCCAATGTAAGTGTTTTATGTATGAAATCAATAGCCTCAACTTAAAATTTTACAAGCCAAACAAGCCATCCATGTGGCAACCAAAGAATAAGAGGAGAATTTTGGTTCTTTTTACCCCCCTAAGTGCCTATGTTAGATAACCTTTCATATGGGAAAGGAATCTAAGTGGAGTAAAATTGTCTTACAAAGTGCATGAAAGAAAAAATATGAAGGCTAGGGTCCTTCAAATCATCATAAAAACCCTTACCATTTTGAAAAATTGGATATGTGCATGGGTTATAATTCTGACAGGTGCGCAGAGGGCACACAGTGTGCAGAGAAAAGAAGTCTATGGCATGCATAGTGCGCGTCTGTGGGTAGGAAAATCCACGCACTTCTTGTCATGCGTCAAGGGAGAAATTTCCAAGTGAAATAATCCTTCTCCAACTATGAATTTTTCCTTTGACAGGTTGGGCTAGACCAATTTTGGTACCTACAAGAAAAATTGATTAAAATGAAGTTCTCTATAAGCTCAATAGGGAGGAATTTGATACCAATCCCCATTATGGTGTCCAATATGTTGTTTTGGTTGTGTCACTTGGGTGAGAAAAACAACAACACTTGCATGTCTAGATGAGCCTCCTAGACAAGACATAAGTTTGTGAGTGGGTTAAACAAGACAAACACATGTATAAACAAAGAAATAAACTACAACAACTAAGAAATAAAAAACTAGAAAGCATAATAAACTTAGAACCATGAAAATCAACCAAATACCAACATAATGCTACCAATGGATCAATATATTAGTAGGCAAAACACCTGTTGGATTACTGAGAGGGGGGGGGGTGAATTAATAACAGAGAAATCTAATCCTTTTTAACCATATAATGCAAGTGTTATATCAATGTATCATTATCATTCAATATTTTCAGAGTAAATAAACAATGAAAAAATGAACAATCATACACATACACAGTACACCAGAGTTTTTACATGGAAACTCAAAGTGGGAGAAAACCATGAAATGATTTTTCTTATATATCTTGAAGAATTACATTCATTGGAAGCACCAATTTCCTTTCTTTTCTAGTTGCAACTGGAAGGAGGTTCCAACCCCCTAGTTTCTTAGGCTACAACCTTAGGGAATATCCAACTCCCCAATTCTCTAGCTACAACCAGAAGGAGGCTACAACCCCCTATGTTCTCCAGCTACAACCGGAAGGTGGGTACAACCACCTATCCTTGCCCTGTCCAACCTCCCTGATGTATAATTAGAATGATGGAACCATTGTCACACTATCACTCTGAGATATACTACTGCAAACATGTACCAATAAACCTGCACCAAACAACCTATACCAATAACCTGAACCATGTATCAACCATGCATCAACCTATACCTCAACTTGTAATCAACCTGTACCATAATCAAGTGCATCAACCATGCACCAACCTGTACCAAACAACCTGTAATCAAATTGTACCATAAACAAGTTCATCAACCATGCACCAACCTGTACCTCAACCTGGAAACCTTCCTTAACTTTAACAACAAGATACTAGCATTTTCATCAAGCTTTACTTTAGTCTCACATGACTAGTTTTGGATTAGTCAACAACCCTAACTTGAAATAATCATAACTGTGTACCTATAATGAATAAATATTTTAAAATAGTACACAACATTATTCAATGTGTTTTATTTAATTCCTCGAGGTGTCACTACTTGGAACCTCTCATAAAAGGAGTTATAGAAAAAATGGCATACCTTGTTGAATTCTGGCTTATTCTAGAGAGCGAACTTGTAGAGTGTGCCCCACACAGAATATTTGTTTTATGGATCTGAAAATTTTACAAAGAATACTATTGACTGTACTCTAACCAACACATTTGGTCTTATTGAATTTGGATATGTTATGAAGAAGTTATGACATTTTTAGCCGAAACACATGTTTTAGACTAGTTTCAGGACTAGCCACAAACCCTATTTTCCACAGAGTGTAACTCCAATGACCCACACGCTGACATTCGTACCATAGATACTTGGATAGGATTTATCAAAGGCCTCCTAATTTCACGGTCTGAATCCTTCTAGAAAAACATTTATTGTGAAAATGGTGAGATGACCTGTAAATAACATACCTTAGAAACCATCATCAAAAGAATTTATCCTCCCTTGAATTTCGACCTTCTTTACTTCAAATTCCCTTTGAAATTCAACTTAGATATCCTTTGGTTACCTTAGTCACCTGTAGATATTCAATATGCTCAAGTGTAATTAAAATGGGAGAGCCTTTCCTCTTATTTATACTCTCCAAGTAGCTTCCTTAGAAGCATCTTTTAGGTTACTTTGTCCACATAGTCACCTATGTCCAACTTTGCCCAAATTTCCACTTGTGCATGTATCCAATAACCACTTGACCACTTAACTCATTTTCCTCATTTTAGGGTTAACCTTTTTATAACCACTTTCCATAATTAGAAAGTTCTCCATTTACTTTATTATTTAAATAATCCTCCTTGACTTTGTCACTTCACTTTATTATTTAAATAATCCTCTTTGATTTTGTCACTTCACTTTATTATTTAAATAATACTCTTTGAATTTTTTACTTCACTTTATTATTTAAATAATCCTCTTTGACTTTTTCACTTCACTTTATTATTTAAATAATTTCTTCTTTGCAAGCACTTTGACTTATTTGACCTTTTGGGATTTCAATCCAATCATATGAGGGTCCTTCAACTTTGTAAGGCCATAACTCTCAAACCATGAGGAGTTATGTGACGTTCCACATGCCACTAGAAATGGCATGACATGTGATATAAATCTAAAATATTCTTACCTGCAAATATATCAAAACTCATACCATTATACATAAAACAAACTTGGGTCCATTACCCAAACCTTTGTGTTATCGGAATTCGTTATCAGACTTTCTTCAAGGGTTGACATAAATCACAACCAAACCAATTAATCAATAATACCGTGGAGAAAAATGAGGACTTATGAGTCTCCTCTTCCTCCTCTGGAGGGTTCTTGAGTTCCCTAATGGAGAGATCTTCTTACAATGGAAGAAAAATGACAAATGGTGAAGAAAATCAATGCCTATTCCCTCAGGAGGTGAGTGGAATGGCCTATTGCAATGATGTTTGAAGGCTCAAAAGAGAAAAGAGGAATATCAATGGAGAATTGTTGTAGCATAAAAATACAATGAATATCTTGGTTTCTTAGTGCACCCATGGCTCTTATTTATAGAATTTTTTTAAGGAAAAATGTAATTGGTTCTTGGTGTGAACAAGGGGCCTTTTAGGGCACCCTATAGTCCTTGAACAACCTCCCATTCAGATTTCGCACAGATATGAGGGTTAAATCATGTTGGGAGCTAGTCCATAAGTGGTTGAGGAGCTGACAAGATCCATAATTGTGTCGTTCATAGAAGTGCATGAATTTTCTCATACAGAGTCATGCACTTGACACATTTTGCACTATGAGGGCTCTATTGTCCCATGCACACTTCACACTCTGCACGTGCTTCCTTTGGTGAATTTGCACATGTCAATTTTTGACCCAATTTTATAGTTTTTTTCCTTTGGAATGAATTTCAGTGTTGTAGGTGAACTAATTGTTGTTGGAATTGCTAAGTTTATTTAACCATTTGCGTGCAATGTTGCAGATGTAATTTCAGTGATAACAGGTCTCTCTCTTTATCGCCGAAGAAAATTCCTCTCTCTATTCCTCTTGACTGGCCATCTCAACCTATGACACCTACTTGACAGTATTGGAATATTCATCTCTCCCTTATTGAATTGAAGGTTGGTTCCCTCTGAGTGACTGAATCTCACTCTGATCCTCTTGAATCCATTTGAAGCTAGACTCCCTCTGAGCCTCCTCACTCCCTTAGAAGTTAGATTCCCTCTGAGCCTCCTGACTCCCTCTGAAG
Source organism: Picea engelmannii (assembly GCA_009831015.1). NCBI lineage: Eukaryota > Viridiplantae > Streptophyta > Pinopsida > Pinales > Pinaceae > Picea > Picea engelmannii. Next base: position 764,837 of record ML781153.1, on the reverse strand, counting down.
TCAGAATCCCTTTGAGTCCAAAAAACATTTGACGCTACCTACTCCCTATCCACTGTCCTCTCCACATTCTTTGGAGGCTACTCTCCCTACTAGATGATGAGGGTTGACTCCTTCTAAACTCTGGTCCCTTTGAGCCGGTACTATTGCTTGGGCCACCTGCCTCACCACTCATGGAGCTACTTGCTCCCTATGTACATGCAATATTGGTGGGGATTCCTACCTCACCATTGGAACTAGTGGATCCACCTGCCCCTCCTCATCTATCTCTCTTCTCCTACTGACCACAACATGCATAAGCTGGCCCCTAACCCTATACACATTTCCCTCTCTAAATTTAAGAACCATTGTTGATCTAAATCTATATTGTCTGGGAATAAGAAAAACCAATCCCTCCATATCATCCCTGGATATCAACCAAGTCCCCTCCTAGATACAATCATTCCATATCCTCTCAAACCTTGGAAACATATCGTGTGCATAGATCACCTGCACAAAAGGTTCCCAAAACCTCGAAAGATGAACTAATTGTCCAATAACACATGTCCATATCAGAACAACACTTCATAGTCATACTCCTCAATCCATGAGGATGAGAACACATTCTTGGAACCATAGCACATTTTCCACTTGCAACACACCCCCTGAATCCATACAGAATACCACTGCTCCATGCCCCTGTACTACATTCCTATTCCTCCTACCAAGATCCTCATACATACCTGAGTCAGACACTATGAAAATCATGAAAAAAGCTTGTACCTTTTTCATGTGTTGGTGGATATCACTAAATAAGAACCATGTCTCAAACCAAATACCATCTAACTCGTTGCCACCTACAACTTTCACTATATCTCCCTCTTAGAGCTATCACTTGTGACTTTTCTGGAACAAGAACAAGAAAAACACTCCTCCAGTGTTTTATCCAAAAATGTGTCTCAAACATGATCCACTTCTCTTCAGATCCCAAGATCTAATACCATGTCAATTTTCACATGCAACTCTATGTGACTAATTTCAGATCTGAAAATTGCTTCCTAGTGATTTAAATATCACTAAACAACTTTACACTCAAATTATTGACTGAAAACATATGCAATGGAAACAACAAGACCATATATGAATCATCAATACACAAGAGAAAAAATAATTCTATTCAATCTTGTTAATATCATAAATTATGAGGGAAAAACTATCCCTCCCAGCTAATACAATATCACCAAAAATGTAAGGACATCCTTGTCCTCCAAAGTCACCAAAAATGAGAACATTGTTCTCCAATGACCATACAAATCAAAGAACCAAACCTCAGCAATATCCCTAGGAATATCCTTTGCACAAGAATCTAATGTAGACCACCTGTACAACCTACTAATGTCACCTGTCAGCACGTACGGATCTCTATCTGCCTAGAAAACTAGATACACATTTCACCTTACTGGAAACCCGAGAACATACATTGTTTTCTCCACTACAAATTGTGTATACCCTATATGTGAGTCATTTACCTGCAACCCACATATATATGCTCTTTTTCCTCCTGCAAGCCGCATATGGTATGAAAAATTCACTCCACACGTCCAACCTTATTCGCTTCTATCTTGGGCCAGATTCAACACCTTGCAGACTTTCCCTTAGTTGAGATCACCAATCCTCCTAGCACAAGTGCAAACTCACTTATTCTAGCTCCATCATGTCTCCACACACTCTACATGATATTATGAAATGTCACAATGACTTCTCTCCTTTATATACAATCCTTAGGGGTCACCATAGAATCCCCTCCACTAGTCAACATCAAATTAGGCTTTCCTTGTGGGTGTGAATCCAAAACAAAAGCCCATAAATCCCATCACCAACCCCATGTATCCCCCACTCAAATCCAAGGGGGTTTTCACCAAACTTAAAGTGTGATGTGGTGCCCATGATGATTCCCACATGCCCAACACCTAGGGCCATGTGAGAATAAATTCCCAAAGATAAAAACATTAATAGGTACATCCCTCAAGGGGAACTCTTTACTGTTAAAATACTTGATTCATAGTTGGGATCATGGGTGATAGGGGTTCAGGTTCGGTCCCAATATGTGGCATCATACCACATAGGAGGATGTTTATTTCATGAATAGGTTGTCAAAGATTGGAGGGGATTTTCACCAGTTTCCTAAGCTATTGCATGGTGTTTCTGAAGATACCCAACTGGAATATGTGTAGGGATATGTCCATCTAGAGGTTCAATCCTCTTTATAGTTCTAGGTTCCTGGTGGTCATATGTGAATACATTCATTTTGTAGAGGGGAGGTTAGGTTCCCATGTCTTATTCTCTTGGAAATATCATAATATATCTCTAATGGGTAGTGCATTAGTTTCTCTTTGTTGTACTATGTAGATAGTTTAGTGCAGAGGCCCTTATTGATTAGATGGTCATATATTTTTTTTGTGATAGTTTTGTTTTGCATTATATTACTATCACATCATATTACATGCGAAACGATTCTTCCCATTCACTTCAGAGTTATTTGCACTATATTTTTAATATGGTTCATTCCACTTGGCCAATAGTACCCCACTTTCATGATAGGTCTATTATCGATGAGCGTATGTGCATGTGGGGAAACATTTTTCCCAATAGGGGATTGATCGAGTTTCCCATTACTCCAGTCGATAGGGATGTATGTGATTTACTAGCTAGTGAGGAAATTGTTTTCCTTGATATTATATAGTACCCATACATGGGGATGGATTGGAAAGAGTTTCCAAACATCTGATTTACAACAACCGAGCCACTAGCTGAGAGAGGTAATATTATCATTACATTTTGATAAATCTAGTTTCATATTTTTATATATTATTTAATGCACATGTAATTTATTGTAACATTTTGTTTCAATTATATTATTATTATTATTATATATACTTTTACAAATATTGCCACATGTTGGGGATGAGCCTCTCTAATAGTATGAGGAGATGGAGGAGGAAGAGGACCATCCTATAGTATAGATACCTTGCATGTCAGACATGATAGTCCAAGTAGAGGCGATGGATCACTTGTGCAGTGTCATGATTAGGCATAGAGTGGTACCCACACTGGTTAGAGACATATTATGGGTATAAACTCTCTATATGATATGGGGGATTCTTCCTTGTGACATGACATTGTTGATGCATCATATTTTTGGTGCCATCAAACTTATCAATAGTTTGATGGGTCATGCTCATGATCCTACTCTATTTGGCTCATCAACAAAGACATCCACATCCTCTAATACACCACATGGTCCTCCTCCTCCTTCTTCTCCTCCACAAGAGTTGACTTCACCATCTCTAAATCTTCCTTCTTCCCTTCCACATGTTTTTGAAACTGCATCCACATCTGATCCTCCCCCTCCTCCCTCTCTTAGACATGTGTATTCTCCATCCACATATGATCCTCCTACTCCTCCTCCACTTGTGTCCCCATCCATCGATCATTGTCCTTATCCTCCACATGTGTCAGCATCCATCGATCCTCCTCCTCCTCCTCTTCTAAATGTTTCACAAGTATTTCAAGCTTTGGACACTATGTTCACAACAAGTATTTCTACAAAGATTGATGATCTTTATAGGGAGGCATTTGATAGTTGTTGGCACAGGGGCAGACCCAGGGTTCAACACTTCAATAAAAAAGCAACAAAACCCTAACTACCGGCCCTTTCGGCAACACCTACGAAGTAGATGAAGTCTCACCCAAGGTAGAGGTAGGGGTGGTTGCAAGACTCAAATGTCTGCAACCTTAGATGGGACACAGATATGTGATTCTTACTCTTAGCAAGAAATTTAGCATAGATCATTCATCAATATTTAACCCTCATGGCACTCCACAAATGTCATAAAGCACTGCAACATTCACTCAGTCATGCCAGAAATTAATAACAAAAATCTATTATTGAGAGACAAGGTTAACCCAAACTCTTTCTCTTCCAACATTACAACAGGACATGACTTTATTACAACCTTGTTCTGGTTCCAAAACCTAGACTCTTAGAACTATATATGACATTTTCCCAAAATGGATAATAACACATAACTCGAACTCATTCCAAAAACCATCTAAACAAATATATGAACAATCAACCCTTTACAATCATATTCAAAATGTATATATAAGCCAATTTGGATCTTCGAGTTTGAGTATTCACATGATTTCTTGTTCTTGTTCTATTGTAACTTCTTTCTCCATGTTGTTGTTGCACTGTCTTTCCAACCATTTTCGATTTCTTTCTTCATTCTGTTGTCCATATACTCTATCACTTTCACAACTTGTGTTTACCAAAATTGGGACTCTATCATTCCTTGTGCAAATTCTAACAACAAAATGAAGGGCCCAACAAGCTCCCACCACAATCCTTGACTCGTCCTTGAGTAAAGTCCTTGGTTCTTGTGTGGTATTTGGACTGGCATGTTTCTTTCCTTTATATTTTGTCTATTCTTTGCTTCCAGTTTATTCCTGAGTTATTTCCTTTTCCACCTCTTCAAATGAAGGGCCCAACTCCGGAACCAATTCCAGGGCTCTCTTCCTCATTCTTTGGAAATTGACGACCTTGTCCTGCCACTTCCAGACAAGGAGTGAAGCTTCAACCATGAACTATTGAGTCCCATATGTAATGCATCTCTTAGTCTTGGAAGCGACCAAAGATTTCCACTTTGAGTCAGTTGTAGAATCTACCTGATGTATCTTCATATAGGTTATTTGAACGACATGTGAAAATTCTCATAGCACTTTCTTAGCTACTGATTATGCTTCAAACAAGGCATTTAGCTCGTTCTTTGCTTGTTGGATCTGGTCAAATTTGTCTTACTGCTCCAGTGGATCCATGGCGATGGAAAATTCCTTGTTAAGAGACTGGATCTTCATTCTCAAGTCCTCCAGAGTTTGGTTGCACCATGAAATAATATCCATCTAGTCACTAACTTCCCAAAACATCCTTGTGAATTCTACAGTTCTCTTATGCAATGTTTCTCTTGCGTTATTTCCTTCAAGTGTGACTCTTTCCATTTTCTCTTGAATATTCCATGATTGTTGTTCTACTTCACGCTTACTCTCCTGAAACTGTGCTTCAAGGTTCTCTATGTGAATGGTCGGCTCTGACCATGCTCCCTGGAGTAGCTCGATCTATTGCATAGGCTCTCCTACTGCACTAGATTCAGGCAATTGTGGTGTTGTCCTTCAAATCACTGGCCAGGATTGTGCAAGATTTTCCTAGACCCTTTCTAGTTCTTTCCCTTCCTATACCTTTTCATACTCCTCCTACATTCGACGTGCTTGTTCGAGGAGTGATTCCTCCTTATAAAACTCTTCTTCTGATTTAGCTTGTTGGAGCCTCTACTCTAGTTGATTAGTTGAGGCTCTAATCATCCCTATTTATTATGCTAACGACCATTGATAGAGGTCACTAGAAGAAGTAGTGGCCTCCCTGGGTACTTAGACCTACAGTGGGAGCCCACTAGTTGTTGAGTGTTCCGATAGTTTCTTCACCTCTTCCTTCCCCGTAGATGGAACTTATGGATGATGCGCAAGTCTCATCCTTACCGTTGATTGAAGGAACGGGAGCATATTTTTTTTCTCCAAGCAGAGCTGCACCAACTATGCACACTGTTATGGGTTCTAGAGTATTATCTCTAGTTGTTATTGCAATGAATTTGCACTTCGTCCTAACATCATTTCAGGTTCCTTCTGAACCTCTAGTACTTCTGCCTCTTTCTGGACCATGATTTGTGTGGTTCTTCTTCTTTGGATGGAACTCTCGACATTGAATGTTGAGAGAGGGATTTGAGGTCATGGGGCTTGTGACATTGGAACAATTTGAGTCTTCATTGATGATGGAGTGTCTTGGATCAGTAAAAATGGAACAATTGACTGGCTCGAGACTTCTGGGGTTAGACCAGTGAGTTTTGGTACCTAATCGGGTAGGTTGGGGAGATCCAACTGCATGGGCTTAGGCTCAGTGTTTTGGGGTTGGATGGTCATTTCTTGTGGTGGAGATGGGGGTTGTGGTGGTGATGGCAATTTTTCAATGATGATGGTGGTGGATGCAGTGGTATCAGGCTTAGGGTCATCTTGGATATCAATAATTGTTTGGTCCACTCGAATGGATGCTCGAATACGTCGTATGGTCGATGATATTGGATGAGGATTCATGATCTTCACCAAGGAGAGCCATGTCTTGGGTTTCTTGATCAAATGGTCTCCAATTAAAGAAGCATTAAGGATTTCATTGGAATCTTTACTTGTCAGCATAGATTTCTCCGGAAGTTGTGGGAAAATGGTAAATGTTCTCTTCTTGCATTCTAGCGGTTGCATCTCCTCTTCCTCCTCCTATGATTTTGTATGCATTGGAGCATATTTATTTTTCTCCTATGGGCCCGAGCTCAGTACTACCACTTCTTCCTGTCTCTTTTTCTTTAGGAGATCCATAGGTAGAAGGTAGTGCATCCCCAACTTGCACGGGTTACATTTCACTCCTGGTCATGACATTACTTCCTTGTCAAAGGCCTCCTCATCTAGGTAGAACAACAACATCCGGGACTGAAAGTCTTCAGTTTTGACATGCCTGGGCCAAACAAAAGTATGGTGACGATTCAACTCAAATGCAATATTCCTCATGTTCAGGTTGAGCAACTCCTATGGTATGCACAACCTCTGAGTTTCATATAGTAGGAGGTTGTACCACTTCAAGAACGATGCATTGTTAAATATTGTGTTCTATGAGTCTGACCTTGAGTGCCAAGGTTTGAACATATTCACTAATCATCATTTATTGACTGGTGATAGCGGTCTTCCTGAAGGTGGCATCCACTTCAACATGGCGAACACAACGAGAAGGTATCCATAGGTGAAGCTTTTTCCCTTCTCCTGAGCTTCCTCACATGCTAGCAATATTTCTTCCAGCGAGTAGCTACGCCAATTGAACACCACTCTGTTGGCACAAACATCTGCCACTGACAGGGCATCCAATGTGCACTCTCACTTTTAATAGGACCTCATTACCTTTCTAGAACTCACATAGAAAAATGTTTTGACTGTCTCTGGTAGGATTGGGTCAATCTTGGCTATGTGCCCCCCTCTTTGTGTATGAAATATTTCATATAGGTTGGGTTCTCCCTTTTTCTTCCCATGTTTACTGGGGACTTGGAACCCTTTTGATACATCTTCTCTTTCAATGGATAGTCCCATGAGTTGATGGATATCCCTCTGCATTAATTGGATACCGTCGATTGATCCATAGGCTCATGTCATGCACTCGACTGATAAGGAATTTGGTACACTGCACAACCTCACCAATAGTGTCAAAAACTGTTAAGTCTCAAAGATTCATGATGTTGGAGTTAAAGAGGTTAATAAAATTTGCCTTTTACATGAACTAAATCCCTCCCATATCATCTGAAGCCACATCCCAAAACATGTCAATGTTCATCTCTGGGAATAATACCTAGTCTGTCAGGTCGAGGTATAGGAGATTCACTTGCTCAACCTTTCCTTTTAGGTCACTCGCGAACTCAACCTAGAGATCACATGGCTCATATGGAAATGCTTCTTATGAGAGTGAACTTTGTCTTCCTGTATCTCTTGGCATCACTTATCTAGACTGCTAAGAGACTTAGACCATCTATACTGGGCTTCATGGTTGCGTTTGAGAGAATTTGTAGGATCTATGATAGTTTAAAATTTTCAAACACAAAATAGAAAACAATAAGTCTTTTGTTTAGTTAGTGGATCCTTATACTCAATCTAGCTGGAAGGATCTGTCATTAATCCTAATTCCACTCATGATTAATCCTATAGAAAAAACCTAGAGTTGAGGTGTTTGACGAGACTGTTTAATGAGGTAAATATATTAGGTGATTCTTACATTTACTGAACAAGTTGGACAGGGATGTGGTCGACCTCATAACTTAATTTTGGAACGATTGAGAATCTTGGCATGAATACCAAGGGAATATTTTTGTATCGTGGATTTATGGTTTAACAAAGTTTAGATGGGTTACTTTAGCGATCATAAAGGCTATGACTGGACAGGGTGTATGTGGCACATGGACTGCGATTCCGTTTGGATTCACTCTCCCTCAGACCACAATGGGGTCCCCATCATATTTAATGCCTCCATTAATTTACTCATGGATCTTCTGATCCTATGTTGTTGAGTAATCAATTCTTCACCAAAGTAATGCTTATACTGAAGAAAAAAAAATACATGTCACGACACAACAATGCACACTCTGACTTTATTAATTGAGTTTAATAAAATTGAAAAAATTCAAATCTAAGTACTATACATGCTCCTTTGTACTGGAGAAACATTTCTTTAGCTCAGTCTTGAGAAATATAGGGTTTCAGGCGGGCACCATTCACCCGTCTTGGCTGAAGTGTACCATCCAGTTGCACTAGTCTGACTACTCTAGAGTGTCGGATCTCTGCAACTATAAATGGGTCCAACCAATGCATGCACAACTTGCCTATATGTTTCTTGTATCGACTATCATAAATTAGGACCTTATCTCCTTGCACAAATGTTTTGGCCTTAATATGCCTATCGTGCCAAGCCTTCTTCCAGGATTTCTCAATTGTTTGATGGAAGTGTGCTAAAAATCTGGTCTCTTCAAGTTCTTTCAACTTCATAACCATATGTGAAACTGATTCATCCTTTAACATATGTGTAACCTATGTGATGTAGAGACTAGGGGTAATGAATTCTGCAGGTACCACAACCTCTTTCCCATAGACTAGCTGAAATGGAGTATACTTGTGAAGTTTCTTCGTGGTCGTCCTATAATCCCACAAAACTATTGGGACTCTTTCATCCCAATGTTCCCTATTTGCATAACAAACCTTCATCAAACCTCTTTATAGAATCTTGTTAAATGCCTCCACTATGTCATTGGATTGTGGATGGTAGGGTTTTCTTTTATGATGTTGGATTAAGAACTCTGTTGTAAGATTTTCTATTGTATTACTAATAAAATGACCACCCTAATCACTAGTTAGACTCATAGGACATATGAATCGAGTGATAATGTTTTCAAAGATAAACCTGGTAGCGGTATCAGTCAAACAATCCTGAAAATTTGTTGCCTCAACCAATCCTGTTAGGTAGTCAGTTGCAGTGATAATATACCTGGCCTTTGAGTGCTTAGTTGTGGGGTTGATCAGTCCAATAAAATCAACCACCCACTTCTAAAATTCTTGCAGAGATCGAACTGGATGAAGAGGCAATTCGTCTTGTCATGATGTATTACCTACTCTCTGACAAACATTGCAAGATCTAGCACATTCCTTCGTATCTTTGAATATTGTGGTCCACCATAATCTAGCTTGGAGGACTTTCTTCACAGTGACCTATCATTCGACATGGTCTTCTGCAACCCCACTGTGGCACTCCCATAGGATATCTTATCTTTCATGGTCCAAAACACACCTCCTGAGGATACTTTCTAGGCCCAACTTATACAATTTCCTCGCAATCAATTGGTATTTAGTTGTTCGAACCACCATATAGAATTTCTGAATTGCATAGTACATTTTTGGGTAGGCCCTTGTACTCAAGAAAACTGTTATGTCTTCCAGGTATTCTAGTACTACCTCAACTCAGAACAGGTTTGCATTTGGGAGCTTATCATCAATTTCTTCACCACTCTCCCCTGAATCCAATTTGAACAAATGATTGGGACCCATGTTGCATCTTCTAGGTTTGATGATCACCTCGAATGAAAATTCATGAAACAGTAACAACCATCCACCAATTCTTCCTTCCAAGACAGGCTTTTTAACTAGATACTTTAATGAAGAATGATCAGTAAAGAATTTAAAATGAGAGCCTAACAAGTAATGTATAAACTTCTCTAGAGAATAAATCATATCCAAACCCTCCCTCTCTATAGTTGTATAGTTGCATTCAGCTTGTGATATCTTCCTACTAGAAAAATAGATGGGATGATTTTTATTTCCATCTTCTGATTACACTAATATGGCTCCCAGGGAAATGATTGATGCATCAATGTGCACATGAAATTCCTTTTCCCAATTTGGAAATATCAAAATAGGTGTTGTGTTGAGATTTTCCTTCAGGATGTCAAATGCTTGATCACACTCTAGTGTCCACTGGAAAAATTCAAACTTCTTTAGTATATTTTCCAGGGGTGAAGTAATATTCGCATACCTTCTGATGAAATTGCAATAGTACCCTGTGTGCCCTAGCGTTGAGCGCAACTGTTTAGTTCTCGTAGGTGGTGGGATATTCAAAATGACCCCAACTTTGGCTGGGTGTACCAACACTCCTTATCGACATACTATGTGGCCTAACAGATTTCCATGTGGCACACATAAGATTCAATTTTTAAGGTTCAAAGATATTTGCAGTTTCCTACACCGATCAAACATCAACCGTAGTAGCACTAAGTGTTCTTTCAGTAGGCTGCACATCATCCAGTCATCCGTATAAACTTCTATAAATTTGTGAATAAATTCTCGAAAGGCTGCTAATATAATTGAGGAAAAAAATGCATGGCCATTCTTTAGACTGAAGAGAATCACATTATATGAAAATGACCCCCATTCTGTTATGAATGTGGTCTTCTTTTTTTATTCTTCAGTAATTTTCACTTGGTGCTGAAAATACATTTGTAAATGAGTAAGACACTTTCCCTGCAACCTGTTCTAGTACCTCATTACTAAAAGGTGTGGTAAAAGGGTCATGCACACATGAAGAATTAATGCTTCTGTAGTCTACACATACCCTAATGTTCTCTATAACTTTATTCCTCTGGATGACTACGAGGCTAACCCACTCTTCTTCAACTGGGAAAATAAGTTCAACCTCAAGCATCTTGTCTATTTCCCTCTTAACCTTCTCTTTCACCTTGGGGTTAAGACGATATGGTCTATGCCTTACAGGTTTTTATCCTAGTTTTAGTTCAATTTTCATCTCTCCCATAGCCCCTTTTATCCCTTTTATCTCTGAGAATGTATTTGGGAATAGGTCCTTATACTCTTGCAACAGGCTGTGTATTTCCTGGCTAGTTTTCTCATCCCAGTAATCTCCCACAACAACTATCTTGGGTTTCTTGGTAGTTCCTATGTTGAATTTTTACAACTTCAAAGGATGGTTATAAGAGGTATCAGTCTGAATGGGTAGAATTTTATGGACTTCTCTACTTCCTTTTATTTCCTCAATGGCTAAATTTCTCAGTTCTTCTAAATCATCAAGGTTTCCAAAATCCTTCTCGATTTTATAGAATTATATGGGTGTCTTGTCCATGCCTAAGTGAAGGTTATACTGAAGTACTTGAATATGATTGGAGCATACCATTGGGTCTAATTTTCATTTAAAAACATCAGAAAAAAACATTTCTTTAATTGTTTGCAGGAATTTCTTAAGCTCAGGGTACTTACTTTTGAAAGAGAAGTCCTTCCAAAATTGGTCTGCTAAAGTTTTGCAACTTTTGGTCTTCCTTCTTATCTCTTCATGGATGTACCAGGATTTCGATATTAGACCTAGCGAATGGGGAAACACTTGAACCCACAATTGATATGGTACTTCCACAACTTGCCACTATCTTACACATTGCTCCATATGTGTTTTAGGATCAGACTGTCCATTGAACAATTGCGTAACTTGAAAATCCATCTGCTTCTCTGATTTCAATTTCTCCTTTTCTTGAAATTGACACTGGATAGCATGATTCACATCCTCCAAGTTCCTAATTATGGCTTTGTGGCTGGCCCACCACCTAACAAGAGTGTCTTCCATGGCTAAGTCCAGAGCTATGGTCCTTTGATCTTCTGCTATCTTTTCTTCCATGCTAACCAGAAAACGACCAAGGTCTAAGGTATCGTTGTATGTCAGATGTTCTCTAACCTCAGTTCCAACCCATCTCATTTCTCTGATAGTTGCGCATCAGCTTGAAAATATTTCATATCCACCTTTTTTCCAACTGTTAAATGCTAGTTCTGAATCTCTATCCATCGATTGTATGCTCCTCCAACTTATTGATCCATCATTTGTAGGATTGACGTAGTCTTCTCTCGTTCCTACTATTATGATGTATAACTAATCTATATCCTCTCCTTCCATATTGTTTTCTGTTGGCTCTATGTATTGAGGGTCTACATACAAATCCAAGGGTTGAACTTCTTTTATTCTATCCTCTTCAAATGTCATAGTATCCCTCTTCGGGTCAATAACAACATAGTTATCATAATCCCAATCAATACCAAGTAGTGTAGGATAAGGGTCCTTATCCCCTATTGAGCCTCTAAATTAACATCCCCACTACCCTATTATACTCCTCATTTATACCTTTTTGGCCTACCTAAGCTTGGATAAATGACAAAGAATGCTACCATTAGCCATTGATAAGGTCATAAGGTAAAGTATAATTGAATTCATGCATGTTTTGGTTTATTGAGCTAGGAGACTAAATATTTCATGTACTAATGTTTTAAATTTCCACGTGTAACCTTTGACCTCTAGATGAGTCTGAAATTTCTATATCAACTCAGCCATCCGGTACTTATGCGCCAGATTCCCACTGTCTGAATCTGGTACCAAGCGCACCTTCCATTCAGATCCGGTACTGAACCATTCACTATCGTGATTCAGTACCAACAACCGTAGACTGTTCTAGTCTGGTACCAACCACTTGTGTGTTGTTCATATCCGGTACCATCTACCGAATCTCACCTATCACGATCCGGTACCGATACAAGAAACATAATATACCAAGTTTAGCTCCAGATCATGCCAAAGATAATAGTTGGATGTTTGTTGAATCATCAAAGCTCTAGCAAGGCTATGTTAAGTTAGTTTGTTCATTGCTTCATCCTCATACACTTTGTGTTATGAGGATGAAGATTAAAATATGTAACTGAATATATACATTTGACAATTGACTAATCTGTTGAAGATTTCACCTCCTTTTGTTTCACGACTAAGACTGTTTAAATAGTCATGGAAAGGATGGTGGAAGGAGTAGAGAGAGAGCATAACATAGCATGTGAAGCAGCGTTACATATTGTAGAACATATTTTGAGTTTAATTTTAATAGAAGGATGTCATTTATTTTCATGTCTTGATCGTTTATGAATGAATGTGAGTTGAGTTGTTAGCATAGTTTAATTCTATGTTTTGAGGTTTGAGTAAGAGTGTTGTGTAGATTGAAAGAAAACTTATTTTAGACTCTAGTCACTGACCTGTTGAAGCGGCAAGGGTCCACCACCCAACAAAGGTCAACATCTTTGTAGATTAGTGTTAGCATTTGATTTCAGTAACATAATCATGAGATTAGCTGAATCTTGATTCTTTCAGGTGATAGCAATATAGTTTAGTCTAGGATTTCGATTATATGATTTCTTAGAGATCTTTACTTACTCTATTTTGCATATGTTCTGTTTCTATTCTTATGAATTTGATTTTTCCTAATGGACATGTATGTTGACAGCAAGAGTCAAACATTTTTGGAGAAGAACTAGTGAAGTTCACAATAGAATATTGTGAACCACAACATACCCAGTATATTGATTATTGATCTGTCCATGCTATGTCTTGATGATTGATGTGTGATTTCCTTTATGTCTTGATGACTTATGTGTGATTCCCTTTTTAGAGTGTGATTGCATGATTATCTTCCTGGGTTAGATAGCAGAGTTGATTTGTGAAAAGAACTCCATATCATACTTGCATGCACCCTCATGGAGTAGATAGCCTCTCTGTGAAAGATAACCAAAGTGTGTTTTTGTTTGCTAGTTTGCTTTGTTTCTAGGATGCATAATCTAGAATAGTTCTATACTCATGAAATTAGAATTACCTTTCTTACTGGTGTATTGTAACTTTGTTGATTACGAATCCTGGATTGATAATTAATGAGTGCATTATACTAAACATATAAGTAGCAAAACATTTTGGCATCATTGTCGGGGATTTGCAAATGGTAGGTAGTGATTTTTAGGTTAGATTGTTTTCATAGTTTTTGAATGATTTTAAAGGCTTCTTGAGGGAGGAGGATAAAACATTTAAGATGTGAGTAAAGAGCCACATGGTCACTAGAGTGGGGTTCTCGGAAGCCAGGTTTTCTTCTTAACTTCTATATAGAATTACGATTTCAATTCAGTTAAGAATCAAATTTCCATTTTATGCATAGATACAGAAATAATAAGGGTATATTTGTAAGCTCTAAAGATTCACCCCCCCCCCCAACTAATCCAACTGACACTGGTGCAGGAAAAATTCCACCAGGAGGAAGTTCAAGGGGAGCTAGTGAGGCTCCATAAGAGGAACCTAAAATGGAAGAATCAACATTGGGGTAGGCACAATGTGAATCTACTAAAGGAACTAAACATTTAGGAGACACACAAAATCCAGTTTCTGAACCATCTATCAGTGGAGGAGGAACACCTAGAGAAATGGCTGAAGAAGAAGGAAATGTAGCCACTGAGACTGAGACCTTTAGGTTTCCAATCTTGGATATTTTCATAAACATCAGCATGAAAAACATCCCACTATCATTGTTACCCCCTTTCAGGGGTATATCAACTGAATATCCAGAATTATTTTTATTCGAGTTTGACATATTACATAGAATCTATAACTACTCAAACGATGCCCAAAAACTTAAGCTCTTTCCTGCCACAATGAAGGATTCATCCTTAAGATGGTTCATGAGCTTAGGAGAAAATACAATTCTCTCTTGGGATCAGATGGAAGACATATTTTTGCGGAAATAACAAAACTATTGTAAGGATAATGCTAAAAATGTCATTTTTAAAATGTAGCAAATAGAATATGAAATCCCTAAAGACTATGTAGAAAGTTTCTTATACAACTATCAAAAATAAAAATTATTCACCACAAACCCAACTGTAGTAGGAACTATATTTTTGAAAGGTATTAGAGATGACTACATAGAAGTTTTAAACTTGTTAATTTGAGGAGTTGTGCACCAAAATCTTTTTTTAGATATTGCATATTACTGTAGAAGATACTCAAGAGGAAAAGCTAAAACAAGCAAAGGACCAAGATATTTATTTAGCAGAAATACAAGACAAAGCTCAGGGACTGTCACCAGAATTGAGTTAGGAGAATTATTAGAGAACTTTAAAACAGACATCTTGAGCACAATCAATAGCTAGTTAGATACCCTAAAACTAAAAAAGAAACATGAAGAAGAGATTGTTTTAGCAATATTTTGTCCTAGATGTTGAAATAAACACAGTGAGAAAGAATGCCCATAAAATGTCAAAGAAAATGGTGGCCTGTGTACACTAGAGCACCCCACATCCGAGTGTCCAAAATTTCTTTATCTACAAGCCGTGTATAGGGGAGAACAACCATACCCTTTCAGAAGACCTTGGAGAGCACAAAACCCCAATGCATTTTATGACCCTAATGCACAGTATCAACAACAACAATGGGGTCCTCCTCCAATGCCATATCCACAATGGACACCTCAACAAGCTCAAACTCAACCTTGGTAACAAGGTTGGAGGGGGCCTGTGTATGGGAATCCCTCTTACCCTACATATCCAAAGTATCCTACAAACACTTCCCAATTACTACCTAGATTTAACCCACCATAGATGCAAGCTTTACTTCCACCTCCTATACAAAAAAAAATTACAGTCCCCTTGAACCCTAATCAATAGCATCAAGTATCTACAAATGCCAATCAACAGCCACAAAACCAAGTTGCCCACAACCCTCTGAGACCAATAACAATCCCTTCCCAGCCAATCCCTAACCAGAATAATCGACCCACCCACCCTGTGCAGAATGTAGAAGTTTAAGCCTTTCCCACCTATGAAATTCAACTAAGATCAGGGAAAGTTGTAAATCAATCAAATCTTGGCATAATAATTCAAGAAGAAAATAATCATTTTGAATAAGGAACACTCAAACGACCCCTGTAGAAGAAGAGACTTCCCCTCCTATTCCAACCACTTCTCAGTCTGTAGGAGTACCTCAACAAGTTAATCTTCCACCCTACCCTGAAAGATTATTAGAGAAGAAACCTTACCCACCCTTGCACACAGACATAGAGGATGAGTTATGAAATGTATGTATAAAAATACCTTTGATGCAAGCCATTAAGGATATCCTCATATATGCCAAAATCATAAGGGATCTTTGGCTTAAGAAACCAGGAAGGAAGAAGAAGGAACCTCCCCTTGTTCAGGTGGTGGGGACATTATCTGAATTTATTTCTGAAATGCCATACAAATATAATGACCCCAAGAACCCAGTAGTCACTGTTGAAATTAATGGTGTTTCCTTACCAAACACACTCGTTGATTTGGGTGCAACAATTAATGTAATTCCTTTTGACACTATGCAAAAACTCCAAATCAACTAGTTGAGACCAACCCAAACCATGATAGAGTTGGTAGATAAGTCAGTCATTATCCCTGCAAGAAGTCTAGATGATGTCACAGTCACTCTATCTTCTTGGGAGTATCCAGTAGACTTTATAGTCATATAATCTAAATCATCCTCCAAACTAGGACACCCTGTGGTTCTTGGTCGTCCTTGTCTGGCCACAGAAGATGCCTTTATCAGTTTTCCGTCTGGTCAGATGACTATATCCAATGGCACATAGCCAAAATCTTGTCCTCTTCCCTCCTACCCAACTAACACAGGAGATACCTATTTGGTTAAAAACCCCTTATGGAGAGGAAGATTGCATCAAACCCTTGTTAACACTTGAAAAAGTAAGAGGAATGCAAGAAAAATCAGATGAACAAGTCTTAAGTTTATTTTTGGCTGATACAAATTACATTGAATATCCAAGGTATTTTGCAGAGTTGTCACACATTTTCAATTTCGAATTTCAACAAAATTAGCACCTTGATATCACTCAATTATATACTTTATCACCAGCTTCCTCAGAGAAGGAAGAAAGTACTGAACTTGTTGAGATTATCCCAGGAAAACCTTTGTATATCAACTCTAGTTTGGAACTAGAAAAAAATTCACAAGTAATTAAAATGCTCCAAAGATAATTTGATTCCTTGGCATAGGATTATGTAGACATGAAAGGAATTCACCCTGACACATGCACACATCATATCTACACTAATGACCAAATTAGACCAGTTAGACAGCCTCAACGAAGGATGAATCCAACCCTCAAAGTGTTAAGCCCTAATTTTGGCTCATTGCCCCTTAATTGGGGCATATTATATTAGTAATGTTATTTTATTTATGTCAGCTTTAGGCCATTAGTTGTAATTATACCTCCTAGTCTCCTATATATACCAAGGAGACATTTTCATTTTGAATCATTTGGTACTTGAACATTTAAGTGGGGTAAAATGAAGTTGCCCCCTTGAAGAGGCTTATTATCTGAAATTATCTTTGTTTCAAGGCGTTGAGTACTTTTCCTGAGGTTTTTCCATGCTATATTGATGTTTGGTTCTTAACATATGGTATCAGAGCTCAAGGTCTTGGGGTTTTTCTGCTACATCTGAGACACCGTGGAATTTTCTCTATAACTTTTTTTCTACAATGTTTCAAAAGGAACCTCTTGGAGAGTATTTATTAGATGGAGCAAGGTACGTTGGGTTCAAAATTCAGCTCCTGAGGTCTTATACTTTCGGAGATACAGCCTGTACAAGATAGGGTTCTGGAATCATCCTGAAATGAGTCATTGCGGAATTTTCTCTATAAATTTTTTTTTGTAACGTTTCAGACCCTACATTCTGGAGACCATTTAC
The DNA here is from genome assembly GCA_009831015.1 of Picea engelmannii. Classification (NCBI taxonomy): domain Eukaryota; kingdom Viridiplantae; phylum Streptophyta; class Pinopsida; order Pinales; family Pinaceae; genus Picea; species Picea engelmannii. Next base: position 747,098 of record ML781153.1, on the reverse strand, counting down.
AGAAATGTGTAATATATCTGTGGTAAAAAGTTTAGCTTCTGGGTCATCGTAAATTTGTAGATATACCTTGTGTAAGATAGGGTATCTGACTAGTCCTATTGACTAGTCTCAAGAAGGTGTTCTAGGTAAAACAAGCATAACTTCTTGCTAGAGTATCCAAATTGAGATGGACTAGTTGCATTGGATCGTGGACAGTCTGTAGTATTTTGGGTGCGAGGTTCAGAATTTTATATCAATTATTTTTTTGGGGGAATTCTATACAAGTGAGATCTCCTGGAAAGGACAAAAATCGGCAAGTTGTGAGGAAGTTATCATAAATTCCACTTGGTACATCCAATTTTGATCAGACCTATGGCATTGCAGAGAAGAAATATCAGAGAACTACCTAAAAGAAATTTTCATACCCATAAGGGCCGAAAATTGGGAGATAGAACAGAATAAATATTGTCTAGCAGAACCACCTCAAAATCAAGACTCAAAAGTGATATTTGGCCAACATGCCACCCAAAAAGGGACCTTCTACACCAAATAAGCCTCCA
>ML781153.1:719765-742215 GCA_009831015.1 Picea engelmannii | reverse complement strand
TGTAATTATACCTCCTAGTCTCCTATATATACCAAGGAGACATTTTCATTTTGAATCATCTGGTACTTGAACATTTAAGTGGGGTAAAAGGAGGTTTCCCCCTCGAAGAGGCTTATTATCTGAAATTATCTCTGTTTCAAGGCATTGAGTACTTTTCTTGAGGTTTTTCCATGCTATATTGATGTTTGGTTCTTAACACAAAGATATTGTAAAAGAGGAATTGCAAAAACTCCTTCAAGGCAATCTCATATACCCCATTTCAAATAGTCAATGGTTGTCTCCACTTGTCATAGTCCCCAAGAAAAAATGTAAGTGGAGAATATTTGTAGACTTCAGGGAGTTGAACAAATCCACCCATAGGGATTATTTTCCCTTACCATTTATTGATCAGGTGTTGGATACCTTGTTCAGGAAGAAGTATTTTTTGTTCCTAGATGGGTTTAGTGGTTATAACCAAATACATATAGCACCTGAAGACCAGGAGATGACCACTGTCACCTGCCCATGGGGAACCTATGCTTATAGGGTTCTTCCTTTTGGACTTTGCAATGCCCCAACCACTTTTCAAAGGGTTTTCCTAGCCATTTTCTCTGACTTGACCAATGATTGCGTGGAAGTCTACATGGATGAATTTAGTCCATGGAAATGACTTTCGGGAATCTTTGACCAGTCTAGAAAAAGTCTTGATTAGGTGTAAGGAAACTAATATTTCCCTAAGTAATGAAGAGTCAAAGGTGATTCTCACTGAAGGTATTATTTTGGGACATCACATCTCTGGTTTTGGAATGAGAGTTGATCCGACAAAGATTCATATTATCACACAAATCATAATACCTTCCTCACAAAAGGAAGTTACCAAATTTTTAGGGCATGATGGCTACTATAGAATATTCATTCCGAATTTTACAAGCCTAGCTACCCCTTTATTCAAGTTATTATCTAAAGAAGATGAATTTAATTGGGATGATGAATCCCAAGTATCTTTTGAGATTATAAAACAGAAATTGTCAACTACCCCTGTATTAAGAGGACCAAATTGGTCCCTTCCTTTTCCTATCTGTACCGATGCCTCAAACACAGCCCTTGGGGAAGTTCTTGGACAAAGGGAAAATCAAATGCCTTATGCTATGTACTTTGTCAGTAAAAATCTGTCTCTAGCAGAAGTTAATTATACGATCAAAGAAAAAGAATTGTTAGATGTGGTCCATGCTATCAATAGATTTAGACACTATATTATAGGATATCAATATTTTGTACAAACTAATCATTCAACCATCAAATTCTTAATGAACAAAGCTGTAACAAACCCTAGAGTTACAAGATGGTTGTTATTATTACAAGATTTTAATATCAACATTATTGATAGACCAGGTAAAGATAATCTTATGGATGATTTATTATCTAGAATGATTCATCTGGAAGATAATGCACCGGTAGATGATAACTTTCCTGATGATTTTTTTTTTCTATTTCTGCATTTACTCCTTGGTATGCAGATGTAGCTAACTATCTGGTGACAAGAAAGATGCCTCAAAAGTTGTCTCCTATAGAAAAACAAAAAGTAATTCGGCTAAGTGAAAACTACATGTGGCACGATGATTGTCTCTACAAAGAAAGACCAAATTTGGTAATTAGAAGATGTGTAAGGGAAGATGAGATCCATGATATTTTGCAAGCCTGCCATGATGGTCCTTGTGGAGGACACTTTGCTAACAAGAGGACCATTTATAAAGTTCTGCAATCTGGTTATTATTAGCCTAATATTTTAAAAGATGCTAGAACTTATGTACCCAATTGTGATGAGTGCCAACGAATGGGTAAGCCTACTACACGAGACCAAATGCCACTTCAAGTCCAAGTAGTCATTGATCCTTTCGAGAAATGGGCATTAGATTTTGTAGGGCCCATTAACCCTGCATCTAAAAAGAAAAAGTATATACTTGTATGTACTGACTATGTGACTAAGTAGGTTGAAGAAAAATCGTTACCAACTGCAAGTGAACAATCAGTGGTGGATTTCCTTTTCAATGACATTTTTACTAGATTTGGGGTACCTTAGGAAATTGTGACTGATCATGGGACTCAATTTACCTCTAATCTAGTCAAAACTATTACAGAACAGTACCAAATCAAGCACAATAAATCTACACCCTATCATCCATAGAAAAATGGACAAGTAGAGTCTACCAAAAAATTCATTGAGTCCATTCTTACTAAAACAGTACAACTAAACCATAAGGATTGGGCTGACAGATTACTAGAAGCCTTATGGGATTATAGAATCACCTAGAGGAATACAACAGGACATACACCTTATGAGTTGGTGTATGGGAAGCAGGTTCTTCTCCCTATAGAATTCCAGATCAAAACCTTCAGGACTGTAGTACAAGTTGGAATGAACTTAGATGAAGGCCAGCAACAAAGACTCTTGTAGCTTAATGAGATGGATGAAATTAGGCAGGAATCACTTCAAAGAACCACCATAATTCAAGAGAAGAGAACAAAATGGCATGACAAGTATCTCAAAAAGAAAAAATTTCAACCAAGAGATTGGGCCTTGTTGTATGACAATAGATTCAAGAATTTCAAAGGTAAGTTGACTACTCGTTGGATGGGACCTTATGAAATTGACATTGTCTATGATAATGGTTCAATCAAGATAAATAAAATTGATGAACATCAAACACCACTACTTGGGAATGGTCACCGGTTGAGAATTTATAACAAACCCATGTCAAAAGAGGAATTTCTGACACGTGTACTACAAAATTCAGAAATGCAGGTGATCAGTAAGGAAGGGAACCTTCCTACTGATCCACATTGATTGATTGATTTACTTTTAAAAACATTTGTACATAGGTGTGGATTGTGTTTTGTTAATAAGATGAAGGTAACAATGGATTCTTACCTCCTTTTGTTTTACTTTTGCATTTTATCTTTGTAAGTAGATTTCTATAATTTATTTGATCCTTCACGAACTTGCTAAACATCAGTTGGTAGGAATAAAAAATACTCTGTTCTGATCCAGTACCAGTAGTGTTGATCTGGTACCAACAGTCCTGTGTTGGTCCGGTACCAGAAGTCTGTCCTTATACGATTCTATCAGGACACATCACCTAATTGACAAAGAATGTTATGCCTATTTCAAAATCTTATGAAGTATGAAGCCATGCAGTAACCACTTAAGTTGTAACCAAGAAGCCTAATGCAGCATCAAATGGAAACCCTTATGAAGAAATAATTTCTTTTGGTTCTGTGGCTGACTAAAGGGAAGTATTTTAATTTCTTTTGGCTCTGTTGCTAGCTATAAGTAAGAATTTTTAATTTCTTTTGGTCTTGTTGCTAGATAAAAGGAAGAATTTTTAATTTATTTTGGTTATGTTGCTTGACAAAGAAGACATAATCGTTACCTATGTTTGTTAAAAGAACCATGCTTAATTTGCTTCAAAGTCTAGAGGTTGCCTTTATCCAGTATTTCAGCATGATTAAAGGGATAAAAAAATATATTAGCCTACAAGTAACTATCTCACCCTAACTAGACTTCAATAGTATTCATTGGATTATCTTTACTAAAGAGTAACATATGCGTATATGAACACTCTCTGTCATGGGCACACTAGGAAAACTTTTATGGAAGAGGATGTATCAGTACCCTAAGGTAAGTTTAGATCATTCTCTTATGGACAAACTCAGACATAATTATACATCTAGATCATTCTAAAGAAATAATGTGCATACATAAGTGTTGGAGTTACTTCACACACACCTAGGATTTATTTTTCCTAAGTTTTTTCCTTGTTTATTAGTCATAATTAATCATTATCCAGTCTCCTATAATTTAGGAGAGAATATTCCACCTGGAGAATATTCTCTTTCAGTTGACACTTCAGTTTGACTAGTTGAGTTGAGTTTATATGTTGCATTGGTTTTGTCACCATGCAACATTGGGATCATCACCAACTCACTACTCTTTGTTCATTCAGTTAAATGAAGACTAGTTGACTAGTTAACTCAGCTAGGTGGCAGTTCACTCTCGTAACTGCCTGAGAGACTAGACTAGGTGGAAGTTTACTCTTGTAAATGTTGGTGTGTGTAAAGATCAATATAGACCACCACTATGGCTCATTAGTTACTCATTTATCCTATATATATTGTAAATTATTCACTCTTTGAGTGTGGAATACAGTTAATGAGAATTCTTCCATTCTTTCTGTCTTGCTTCTTCTTTCTCAATTTCTCTCTGCAAATGTGTGTAGTATTTTCTAGCTAGATCTATTATGTGTAGGTTCAACACATTTACATGGTATCAGAGCCGATGGAATGCTAAGAAAAAGCTACACCAAAACATTTTTTGCAGGTACAAAAGATTGAAGACAACAAAAGATGGATTATTCGTCGGAAATACTTCTCATGCCTCATAACTATTTGGAATGGAAGCCAAAAATTCTGCTTCATCTTAGATGCAGAGGCTTATACCAAGTTACTATGGAAATGAAAGTAGAGCCTAATTCTATCGATGAGAAAAATGAATTTCTCAATAGACAAGATATGGCCATAGGAAGTATCATCATGTCTATTTATCCCGAACTTTTCCATCAAGTATATGAAGAATCAAAAGGATTAACTCCAAATGAATTATGGAACAGATTGGAGGTTGTATTTGGGAATAAAGAATATTGTGAAGATTTCATGCAGGAGGTTGAATATATAGAGCCAAAAGAGAATCCATAAGAAGATCAAGCCTCTTATTATGAAGAGTCTTCTACAAATGTTTTTGCAAAAATTAGTATTCCAATCATTGAAGATGATGTCTACTCCATTTCATATTTGTTTTCTGAAATTCATGTGGAAGATATATGGCATGCATATTAGGAGTCACATGCAGACACTTTTGCATGAACCATGCATGCATGTCAAGAGACAAAAAGAGAGTCACACACATCATATGTCATTCTGATATTTTCTGAGCACAATTTGCAGAACAAAAGTGGATATTTGAAATCCTCTCGGGAAAATATCCAATTTCAAAAAACAAATCGTCCGAAACGGAGTCCAGAAAGTGAATTTATGATCGTTTTAAAATCAACAAAATTTCAGCATTTTTTGGAAATGACCGCACGATTTTCAAAATTTCATCCAAAATTTATTTGGATATTTTCATTACAAGAATATAAAGTGGATATGTGCAGAAATATCAATGGTACATTCACTTCATCAGATCTGTGCAGACATCTACATATTCAACAAAATATTCAATGAGCACAAACTTGCACAGTTGCGAGGTCTTCTTGGAGTGAAGGACAGGGTTGCTAGGCAACTATTTTTGTTCCTTCTCATTTTTTATTTTAGGCATTGTAATTTGAGGGGGGGTTTTGTTCCCATGAGCATTTCCCTATTTCCTCATTTAGTTCAGTGTATCTTTTGTATTTGGGTACCTAACATGGCCTCGTAGCCGAGATCGATTCTTTATTTTCACCATAGTGATGTTTAGGGGGGGTGTTGGAGTTACTTCACACACACCTAGGATTTATTTTTCCTAAGTTTTTTCCTTTTTTATTAGTCATAATTAGTCATTATCTAGTCTCCTATATTTTAGGAGAGAATATTCCACCTGGAGAATATTCTCTTTTAGTTGAAACTTCAGTTTGACTATTTGAGTTGAGTTTAGATGTTGCATTGGTTTTTTCACCATGCAACATTGGGATCATCACCAAATCACTACTCTTTTTTCAGTTAGTTAACTGAATACTAGTTGACTAGTTAACTCAGCTAGGTGGTGGTTCATTCCTGTAACTTCCTGAGAGACTAGACTAGGTGGCAGTTTACTCTTGTAACTATTGGTGTGTTTCCAAATCAATCTAGACCACCACTATGGCTCATTAGTTACTCATTTATCCTATATATATTGTAAAGTATTCACTCTTTGAGTGTGGAATACGGTTAATGAGAATTCTTCCATTCTTTCTATCTTGCTTCTTCTTTCTCAATTTCTCTTTGCAAATGTGTGTAGTATTTTCTAGCTAGATCTATTCTGTGCAGGTTCAACACATTTACAATAAGTTTATTTTTCCTTCAGACAAATCTTTATAGACATTCAAATAAGAGAATATACCTTCCAACCCAATACAATCCCATCCTGTAAAAAGGTTTTCAGACGAGCCTCCCCTGTCACCGTGAAAAAGCATTCTTTAATAAAAACCAAAATAGGTGACTATGGAAGAGAAGCCTCTGATGGAAAAAGGGTTTAAGAGACTAACCTGCCGGGATATTGAACAGGTTTGTTGGCAGCGGTTATCGATCTGTGGTATGACTAGGCAAATCCATCAGGGTAATGAACAGGCATGTTGGCAATGGTGCATTCTGCCTGGGGAAGGGATGTCTCTCACTAATTATCACAATTACCCCACCGGAGTACTGAACAGGATTTCTGGTAGTGGGTTCTAGTTGAGAAATGTCTCACTAATTATTCAATTTTGTCACCTAAAAAATGAATACTACAAGCAAAGGCCACTGTTGACACTTATAAGATACAAACTCCAGAATAACAAACAAGATAATTACTACAAAAAAAATTCCATTTGAGAATTACCCTAAGTCAACTTTACGGGTATAACATCTAAATCCTACATTACCTAAGAAGGAAACTTCTTAAGAGTGGTGCCCTAACTAGGGAGTCTAATCTACTTATACTGTGAAATTTATTAATAACATCTAATGATAGTAAATCTCTGAAGCAAGTTAGGTTAGATTTGTTCTTCTGGAAAAAATATAAAAACCTCCCTTTTTTCACTATTGAATGCTACCCTTGTCAATAAATCATCAAAAGAAAGGAAATTTCAATTTTTGGGCATGTGATCATATGCTAGGTGATAAATGTACTTTTGGAGTTTGATTCGGTTTCTTTTCTCTTATCAATTTTCTTCCATTTTGATACAGGGTGTTGAAACTTCTTTCATAAGGATATGCAACATCCTTGGCATGGGGGAGGGTCAAAGAGTTGTTTTAGGACTCTTTTTCAGACTCACATCTCATTTTCAGAAACCAACATGATTCACCTTACAACCCTGCAGAACCATACACAAAAGAAGACAAGAACAAAATAAAGAAATTTCATGAAGTACAGGAAATTCCAGTGCCAGGCTTCCAGAAAACTCCAACCTAAAAAGATGAACTCTGACAATCTACAAGCTTCAAATACAAAGGCAGTTTCATATGCTATGGGTATTGATGATACAATGGTAAAAGAAAAGGTAACATGGTATTATTTATTTTCCTTTGCTTATAAAACTACAATAGGTATGAAAATGTATACTAGATATCATGACCTTAGTGTTAAAACCATGAACCTAACTTTCACTTCCCTCATACCCATATTCTTAACCTTAATCAATCCTCTCATCACATAAGCGCTTGAAAATGATTCAGGGAAAAATCACATCAAAAGTGTGAATATGGAGCATGTCCAGTAATGATGAGCCACGACCCTAAACCAAGAACTTACTTCCTCCTTAATAAATCACGAACCTATATCGTGTCATGAGCCACGATTCAACATCAAATTCACCACTCAGAATTCCAATCACCTATCTGAAACAACAATGATGCTTCAACACCCAACGTTCTATCCCCATCATTGCACTAACGAGCATAAATGAAATGGCTTATCTGGGTGGTGAAGCCATCCAGATGAGCCTCATATTGTCTTAATTTTCCCTTGCGACATCTTTACTTAAACTCACTGTTCAAATTATCGATGCCATCACCAAAAAATTTCTATCGTTACCAACCTTTCTCTAGTTCCAAGCCTACTCCTCTCTGTGATCTCTGATACGAAACCCTTACCCTCATAGCTGACTAAATCCTTGTGCTATAGCCTGATTTTTTTAATCACAGTTTATAAAGATGGTTGTAAGTAGACATGAACTAGTCTTCCATATTTATAGGGAGACCGAGGAGTTCGAGCTATGTAAAGATAAGTATGCTAGAGCAGGATGGATGCCATTTTTTGAGAAATTCGTAGGCTATCATGAGAAGGTATCTCACGTATTTATTCAGGTTATGATGGAGATATTGTGCACATAGGAAATATACAGCTAACAATCAATGAAGAAAATCGAAGGGAAGCCACAAGATTTCTAGAAACTATATCAAGGAAGAATATCATCCTATGCTTGCTAGTCTACAACGATTCCTCACTTGTGAGGGTAGGTATGTTGTAACCTTCCTATATCATCTTAGGCTTTTTCTGCACTTTGAAGAGTCCTGAAATTGATTTCCCATATTTTTATGGATGATTCTAAACAATATGGTAAGAGGTTTCAAATACCTATCCAAAACTGAGAAGACTAGCATTTATCATCAAGGTCTTATTAAGATGTTAGTTATACATGAGATCAGGAAGCAAGGGTTTAGCTGGAAAACCCTCACCACTCAACACATTCCCATAGAAAACAAACCTGTAGAGGAAGCCTAGCTTGCTCTAGATAAATATAAGGAACCTAAAGAGAAAAGCAGGAAGAAAGATAAGGTCACTCCATCATCCTCCAGAATAGTGAGACCAAAAGATAAAGCTAGTAAACAAGAAGGGCCCTCTTTTATAGTCGATAAGATTTTTAAAAGTCAAGAATCAAAAGGTAAATCTGAATTAGTGGAGGAGATCTCAACAATAGCATTTGAGGAGAAGGGACATAAGACAAAAACCGTGAGGAAGAGAAGAATAGCTCAGAAAATAAATATGAACAGTCCATAGAGAAACCTCCTATAGCCATTCCACAGACAGGAAAGAGGAAAATGAAACTTGTTAGAACTTCTGATCCACCACCCCCTTATAAAAGAACCACAAGGAGCATGGAAAATAAAGGTAAAGAAGTTTTCATCCCTCTTACACATGAAGATCCAATAGATCCTACCTTCCCTTCCCTAGAGTTACCAGTCTAGGATGACATCCCTAGCTTAACTGAGGAGAAAGTTACTATCACTTTTTGTGGGATGAGGGAGGAAGTGGAGGAAAGAGAATACATCTAGCTAGAAACAATGGGGTCAATAAGGACCTTAAAAAAAGAACAGTTGAAGAAAAATATTGGGGATCTGCAAAAGAAAAACCAAGAACTCAAACAAGAAGTGAAGGAATACCAACTACTAGACAACTATATCAAAAAGGAAAACGAGCAACTAAAGGCAACCAACCAGAAACTTCAAGATGACCATGAAGAGACTTCTAATAAGATAAAGAAGCTACTAATACTCTTACAATACATTAGGGTCATAAAAAGGGAGCTGAAAGGAGAAGCCTCGGCTATCAACATCATTGATCCACAAAAGTAAAGAATGGAGTCTCAAATTTTGAAACATTTTGAGTTTTTTTCAGTTGCATGAGGACATGCGATGATTTTGGCATGGAGGAATGTTGAGCCTCTAAATTAACATCCCCACTACCCTATTATACTCCTCATTTATACCTTTTTTGCCTACCTAAGCTTGGATAAATGACAAAGAACACTACCATTAGCCATTGATAAGGTCATAAGATAAAGTATAATTGAATTCACACATTTTGTGGTTTATTGAGCTAGGAGACTAAATATTTCATGTACTAATATTTTAAATTTCCACATGTAACATTTGACCTCTATATGAGTTCGACATTTTTGTATCAGCTCAGCCATCCGGTACTTATGCGCCAGATTTCCACTGTCTGAATCCGGTACCAAGCGCACCTTCCATTCAGATCCAGTATCGAACCATTCATTGTCACGATCCGGTACCAATGGCCACAAACTGTTCTAGTCCAGTACCAACCACTTGCGTGTTGTTCGGATCTAGTACCATCTACCGAATCTCACTTTTCACGATCCGGTACCAATACAAGAAGCAGAATATACCAATTTAGCTCAAGATCATGCCAAAGATAATTGTTGGATGTTTGTTGAATCATCAAAGATCTAGCAAGTCTATGTTAAGTTAGTTTGTTCATTGCTTCATCCTCATACACTTTTTGTTATGAGGATGAATCTTAAAATATGTAACCAAATATATAAATTTGACAATTGACCAATCTGCTAAAGATTTCACCTCCTTGTGTTTCACGACTAAGACTGTTTAAATAGTCATGGCAAGGATGGTGGAAGGAGTAGAGAGATAGCATAACACAACATGTGAAGCAAAGTTACATATTGTATAACATATTCTGAGTTGAATTTTAATAGAAGGATGTCATTTATTTTAATGTCTTGATCATTGAAGAATGAATGTGAGTTGATATGTTAGCATAGTTTAATTCTATGTTTTGAGGCTTGAGTAAGAGTGATGTGTAGATTGAAAGAAAAATTATTGTAGACTCCAGTCACTGAACTGTTTAAGTGGAAAGGGCCCACTGCCCAAAAAGGTCATCATCTTTGTAGATTAGTGTTAGCATTTTATTTCAGTAGCATAATCATGAGATTAGTTGAATCTTGATTCTTTCAGATGATAGTAGTATAGTTCAGTCTAGGATTTCGATTATATGATTGCTTAGAGATCTTTGCTTACTCTGTTTTGCATATGTTCTGTTTCTGTTCTTATGAATTTGATTTTGCCTAATGGACATGTATGTTGACAGAAGTAGTCAAATGTATTTGGAAAAGAACTAGTGAAGTTCACAATAGAATATTGTGAACCACAACATACCCAGTATATTGATTATTGAACTGCCCATGCTATGTCTTGATGATTGATGTGTGATTCCCTTTTCAGATTGTGATTGCATGATTAGCTTCCTGGGTCAGATATCAGAGTTGATCTATCAAAAGAACTCCATGTCATACTTGCATGTGCCCTAATGGATTAGATATCCTCTCTGTGAAAGACAACCAAAGTTTGCTTTTGTTTGTTAGTTTTCTTTGTTTCCAGCATGCATAATCTAGAATAGTTTTATACTCATGACATTAGAATTACCTTTCTTACTGGTGTCTTGTAACTCTTTTGATTACGAATCTTGGATTGATAATTAATGAGTGAATTATACTAAACATAAATGTAGCACAACATTCCCCATGATTTCCATCACCTAAAAATAATCTATAGTATTTACTCTCACAACATCCATCCTTCCTATTGGAAAAATACAATATTGATTAGCAATTCTAAATTGGATTGGGGAATATGTCAACTATGGTTTCCCTAAAGCTTCCCAAGTCCTTTTAGGAAATATGTTAACATCAGATCCTAGATATAAGATAACATCCTTAATCTCAAACTCATCTAGTCGGGTTGCTAATCTAAACTCTTTGTCAGTTCGTATTTTCCTTCTTTACAATCTCTGGGCGTTCTTCTCAGGAAGATTAGTCATTATTATAGCTCTCGAGGATTCCTCCATTCCTAGGACTAGATACATGGAATTGTGCAAATTATCTGTCAGTTGGTTATTTCCAAGAATACCAGAAAATAACTATAACCAAAGGTTGACTACATTTTTCGACTGCTCGGGTTGTCTCATAGGGATTACAGGGTTTCAGGGTGCAGGGGGTGACGCAGGGAATTGCACAATATTAGGATAAATGGTGGGATGAGGAGGGTTTTATTATATTTAAGGGCCATGGATACTCTGGAAAAATTCTATTGCATCTTTAAAGAATAGATTATGTTTCATAGGGTCATACATGTCCTCCTTAGGTGTTTCTTTCTGGATCTTAGGTAGATTATAAACATCTGTGCCAGTCTTTTCTCCTTCATGAGTAATGATTTTAATCTTGGGTAGTTTTCCTTTTACTTCCCTCTTTATCTTTGAGCCGATGAAGTTGTCTCCTCGTTGACGTGACCGATCTTCCCATTTCACAATTAGCTCTAGGCAGTCTTTAGTTGTGTTTCCATTGGTTCTATAGTGTGAGAACCATGGTTGTATCTGTTGAGGACAATCCCTAGCCATGTGACCTTTCTCATCACAATTGTAGTATCTACTTGGTCCTCTTCCCATGGTTTTTCCTCCTCTGAAGTCTCCTCCAACCCCACCTCCTCGGCCTCTTCCTAGGCCTTGAGGGGTTTCATTCACCCTAAATGATGTTCGATCCAATCTGTCTGCAAGTGAATCCAATGCTCTACATTGACTCGTAGCATGCATTGTAGATGCAAAAAACTCACAATGTATGGTATTAGGTACGCTACAATACTTCTGAATAATAGGGCACTACCTTGGTGTATGCCAATGAATTCAAAAGATCTCGCAATACTCAGTTGACTGTGATTATTGATTTCCTAGGAAGGCATGATATGGGGTTGAGGTATGGAATAGTGAGTTCGCAAATACTTGTGTAACTCCTCCTGTGGGTCTTGATGAGGGTCCCATTGGATTGTGAGGAGGTCAAATTCCCCTCATATGTGGACATTCATTCTCTATATGCCCCTCTGTGTAGCATCTGGTACACCAGACTAGAGGTTGTTCTGGTCTGGGTATCATCAAATCTTGAATCTTCTCTGTTAGCACTGATATTTGTACTTGTATTTTCACCAAGTTTGCATTTTCTAGGGGTCTGGTCACCCTCAGGTTCCTTGGATATCTTTCCATGGATTCAATCTTCATTGATTGTTCCAAGGCATTTGCCAAGGAGGCAATTTGTTTTTGTGTTAGAAAAATTAATGTCATAGGTAGAAATCCTTGGATATACCACTCTCTCTGGTGATATTCATAAACTAGATGATCTAGCCTCCCAATGGAATCCTTAAAATTCTGACTACATTACCAAGTTGATTCTCCTTTCCTTTCTCATGCCATGATCCCACCCCAAGCGTGGGTGTTTAGGATGTCATCTCATTCAGGGAGATGGTTAGCATCCCCTCCTCCATCAAGAATACCTTAATCCACATGGAGATTTCTCTCATTATCTTTCCTCATACATCTTTCTTGAAACCCACTTCTTCCCTTGAAAAATATTGGTATTTCTCAGCTGCAAACTCAATAATTTATCCTTCCATAGTCATATTGACCCATAAAGCAACTACTCATGCTATCAGATGAACTAGCTGATGAAGCACTACAATATTTATGTATCCCAAGTACAATTCTTCTTGACTCATTCTTGGAATTCTGTAGCTTCTTGGAGCCTATATATCAAATGAAATATTTCTTCCAAAAATTTAACCCAAAATATCTTGTACTAGTCGCTTGATCTTTCTAAGTAAAAGATAACCTTTCTTGTATCTTTCATAGATTTACCTCGCAACTCCACTTCTTTCCATATGAAGGCATCGCAATTTATCTCCCACTAGTGGTGAATATCAGATCGATGGATCTGTGGAAGCATTCTCCCTACAAGTTCCCTCTTGAAGCAGGTCCCGACAACAGAACCATTTTGTTGGTGTGGAATTGATCAGACCAAGGTCCTTCTCAAGTTACCAACAAAAGGTACCGAGGTAGTCTAGAGTGTTGGAATTTTCATCTTTGTTTAAGGGAACAAGTATCACCCGAAGTGCAATCAAGAAGAGGAAAATAGAGAAGGGTAAGAAGAATGCTTAGAAAAATCCATACAATCTCAGGGTGTTTGTTAGTCTTGCGTAAGATAGATTAAACCCAGAACTGGATGAACATTCATAACTCATATTAAATAAAACATGGTTGCATTGCATTCATAAAGAAACTATACCCAATTAAGAAGATCTGGCATAAATATAATATGGAACAACATTCGAGATAATTTGAAGCTACATGTACACAATAATTTCAAATTTTGGGTCTCTCTTTGTATTAACTTCATATGGTTCTTCTCAATTAGATAATTCTACTTAGATACAGACACAACTTGGTCATGCCAGAACTTAACAACAAAAATCTATTACTGAGAGACAAGGTTAACCCAAACTCTTCCTCTTAAAACATTACAACAGGACATGAGTCTTAGAACTTTATCTAACATTTTCCCAAAATGTACAATAACACAAAACGCAAACTCATTCCAACAACAATCTAAACAACTATCCGAAAAATCAACCCTTTACAATCATATGCAGAATCCGCATGCCTGCATAAACAAATAGATATAATGACTCAAATAGTTTATCAAAACAACCTTGGAGATCACATCCCCAAGGGTGCCAAGAAGAATAAGCCAGAACATTAGAATCCCAAGAAAGGCAATTCTAGCCGTGCCTTGATTGTCATCAACTCTTCTCTCGATGATTGGATCATAGATTCAAGAGCATCACATCACATGAATACCACAAAAGAAGTCTATTATTCATTGGATGCATGCAAAGGTCCTCCTATTATGATGGGGGACAACTCTCCAGTCGAGGTCACTGACAAAGGAAGGATTGAACTCACCAATGGAAGATTCAAGAATGTCTTGCACGTTCCCAAACTTTCCATCAATCTTATCTCCATGTATCAGATGAAAAGTTCGAGCACCAGAAATAAATTCATATTCACACCTAATGCAATGGACATCTATGACATGAAAACCAATTTCATGGTTTCTACCAGTAAGGTAAATCATCAATCTATATTGTATACATTTTCTGAATTTATTGAACCATATTTTGCTTTACTTCTTACTCATGTTGATGAAAGAAGTAGGATATGGCATGAAAGGTTTGCGAATTTGAATTTAAGATATATGAAACATATCAATAAGAAAATATTGGTTGATGGTATAACAGACATCCATTTCTCCAAAGGAATCTGTGAGAGATGTATTCTTGGAAAACACCCTCAAGATAAATTCGACAAAGGAAAGAATCAGAAAGCTTCTTATCCTTTAGATCTGATCCATAGTGACCTCATGGGCCCTTTTTCACATCCATAGATCAACAAAATGAGGTACGTGCTCATTTTTTTTCATGATTTCTCATGTTTCGCATGGATTTACTTTCTTAGGAAACAATCAGAGGTATTTCAACACCTCAAAGATTTCAAATCCTTGGCTAAGACACAGTCAGGAAAGAAAATCAAAGTTCTATGAGATGATAATTGGGGAGAGTATGTAAATCATGATATCCAAAATCTTTGTCATGAGGTAGGGATTCAGTTGCATCAAATAGTTCCCTATACTCCCCAACAAATGGAGTTGTTGAGTAGAAAAATAGATATCTAAAATAGATGGCATCTTGCATGATGCATGGAAAGTCACTTCCATAGAGATTATGGGCCGAAGCAATTAATTGTGAAAACTACATCTAAAATAAATCCCCCCATAGATTTTGTAAGGATAATTCCCCCTACGAGGCTTGGAGTGGTCTCATACTGGAAGTGACCCACTTTCGTATTTTTGGTTCACGTGCATGGGCCAAAATTCCCTCTGAAAAGAGAAGGGGACTTGATCCACAGAGCACATAGTGTGTCTCTTTTGGATACCCCAATGGTGCAAAGGGATACAAACTTATTGATCTATCCTTGGAATGGTTCATCATTGAGCGAAGTGTCCAATTCGAGGAAAGTGTCTTTCATGTACCTCAGCAACCGCATGCAAACACCTTTTTTCTTCCACCTATTAGAAATGATGAGCATGCACATTCTGACTCTTGTTCAGATGAGAGTTATGATTAAGAGGATTCATATGATCCAGATACAAATTTAGTACAGTCAGATGTAGATTTGGTGCATCCAGATGCAAATGCAGAGACAGAGCAGAGGCCCAAGTGGGCCCAGACTACTCTTCACGATGCAGGGGATATTGTTGGTGATCCAAACAATACTAGGAGGACTCAATCTGATTTTGAGGAGCCTCCTATTGCACTCACTTCCACTAAACGATTTCCCTCCAGGATTATTTTCTTGGTTCAGTCTTTAGATCCACAGTCTTATGGCGAGGCTGCTAGAAATCTATTTTTGGAATCCGCCATGTAGGAGGAGTAAAACTCCCTCCTCAAGAAGCATAATTGGGATCTCGTTCCCCTTCCTTTTGGAAGGAAAATTTTCAGGTGTAGATGGGTCTATAGGACCAAGAGTGCAGCAGATGGACAGATTAGCAGATACAAAGCCAGGATTGTTTCCAAAGGCTTCCATCAGGTGCATAACATTGACTATGATGAGACCTTTGATCCAGTAGAAAATATGGATTCCATACATTTGGAACTTGCCATTGCGGTGGCCAAGGGATGGGAAGTCCATCAAATGGATGTGAATTATGTAGGATTCCTCATTTGAGGGAATTATGCAGGATTCCCTCATTTGAAAAGTGATATCTCTTGGGAGATCTATATGCAGAAGCCCCAGGGATTTAAGCAGGATTCCTCTTTGGTCTGTCAACTAAAGAAATCTCTTTATGGCCTCAAGAAGGCTATGAGAGAATGGTATTCCAAGATGGACTTATACCTGCTATCACAGAACTTTGTACATCATAAATCAGACCCGAATGTCTACATGTTTAGGACGATTGATTCACTTCTACTCTTAGTTCTGTAATGATTTGATGACCACCGATCACTCAAATTCAATGATTGTTGCATTCAAGAGGATTCTACATGAGAATTTCTTGATGATGGACTTGGGTCCACTATAGTTCTTCCTTGGACTCGAGATCAGTCAGGATGCATCAGGAATAAAACTGTCTTAGGCCAAGTATACACGATATCTCCTTGAGATATTTCGCATGACAGAATGAAAGTCTTCTCCGAATCCTTTCCTATTAAGATTCAAACTTGAGGATGGCGGGGACACTCCATTGGTTGACAAAAAACTATACAGATAGCTAGTTTCAAACTTGTTGTATCTCACACACTCCAGACTAGACCTCTCCTATGCATTTGGTGCAATTTCCAGGTGTTGGCAGCCAATTACATTTTTTATTTTTCCCTAAAAAGCTACCTTCACCCCTTGTCTTCTAAACGAAAAGTCATCATCGCATTGTGCTTCTAGACATTTATTTCATTTTTGCGACGATTGCATTCTGGTTTCACTACAGTTTTCACAACTGAAAGTGTGAAAACACCTCTCTCGTTTCTCTAACTGTCGTCATTTTTATTGATTTACTGAAAAACACTTGACCATTGGTTTATCACATCGTTGCAAAAGTTTCTTCAAACTATATCCATGCACTTTAATTATGCAACTTGGTTTTTGATAAAGTATTGAAAATATTGAGTTATGAGTTATGTTTGATGACATAAAAGTCATAACTCCTTTTGGTTTTATATATGACATGATTCTTGACCTATCATTTTCATATGGCCATTAGTTGCAATGTTTTACACTTTGATTATGCCAAATACACATTGGCAATGCTATAAGTTTGATATCATAAGTTTGAAATGGTTTGAGTTTTGCAAGGCGCATTGATCAACCTTTGGTATTTTCGATTTTATGGTTTGAACCCTTGCTCGATACATTGCTTTGTGAGTTTGATACCACATGGAATGAACTGTGTATTGATTTGATTTAATTAACATTGGTTTGGTACGTTTGAATGACACAATAGATCGTGGTTAATGCTGAACTTAGTGTTGATTTGGATTTAACAATTGGCGTATGATTATCACATACGGTGTTGGTTCTGACTCAGATGAGTGGCACGTTGGTATGATGATTCACCTATTTGCTAGCCGATACAAGTGGCTTAAGTAATTGTGATTGTAACAGCACTGTACATGGTCATTAATACAATGTGTGGCGGTGGTAAGCCCACCACCTTCGCACGCATGTAATTAATTCATGCATCTTTGAGCGCTGAATTGGTTAAACCCTATCGTTTTTGACCCTGTGATTTGTTTGTTTAGCTCAAACCCTACCATGTACCGATGCCATGGCTCCTGTCGTAAGGGAAGAGCCCAACGGGTGCCAGGCCCTGCTGATGTTTGATGGTGCATTTAACGACTTGAAAGAGTTCGGGTGGCTTGATTTTATAAGGAAATTTGATGGTTACAACATCACTGTGGCTCAGCAATTTGCATTGTCGTTTGATGGCTGCCGAGCCAAAGTTGGAGATGTTCATCTTGAAATCACTTAACGATTCCTTAGCTCGGCAACTAGCTTGCCTATTACTGGACAAAAATGGTCTAAAAAATGCAAGGTTGATGATTTCCCGTGGACAGTGGATTCGTGTGACAGAGGTTTTCCTGCGAAGATGTTGAAACCCCGCTAGTATGATCTCTTGATGATTATCAAGCAATTCATTACGTGTGAAGGCAGGTATGGTTTCGTCTTCCTGTTTCACCTGCGTTTATTAATGATGTTTATGGGTTTTGAGCTCAGTATGCCCCATTATTTGCATCGAAGCTTATTCAAAATGGCTAAAAGATACAATCGCAGCCAAGTTGACACCAACCTTTTTCATTTAGGTTTGATTAAGTTGATAGTGGTTTACGAGTTAAGGTTGCACAGTGATTGTTGGGATGATTTCCTCAGCCGTAATCATTTTGAAGACTTGGACCCTCCACAGGTTGACAAGCCCGTGGTCGCCGAGACCAAGCCTACCCCTGTGCCTTATAATATTTTACTACCTAAACCTGAACCCGACCCACCTACAAGTTTACCTATGGCTGTGACTAAGCGAGCTAAAGTGGATAAACCCACGACTGGAAAACCAAAACCTAAGACTGGTACTAATGCTAGAGGCAAGAAGAATGCAAGACTGATTTCGCTCATGGAGAGGAATAAACCCAAGCCCCCTGTTAAATTAGAGCCTATCGCGGTCAGCGAAGACTCGGATTCTGAAGTGGAACGATTTCTCGCCGAGGAGTATCCTTACTTCGAGGGCTTGTGTAACAAACCTCCTTACGATTTCATTAAAAACTTACCTCCCTGTCTGAGGGATAACCCTGATTTTCCTGGTATTAAACCATCCCATGAAACCCTCGAGGAATCATCAAAACCCCCTTCTGTTCAAAATGCTGCTGCACCTTGTGATCAGTGTGGACTATGGTTAGAGAGATATTACTTGGATGTACCTACATTACAGTCCAGAATCCACGATTTGGAAAGCCAAGTGGCAAAGCTCACTGGCCAGAAGGCAAAGATCCAACCCAACGATAAGAAGCAACGAACTGTTGGGTCAATCCTGTTCAAGAATGTCGAATCTGCTACCGCTATTGTCAATTCAAAATTGACATAGTTTCAGCAACTGTGATGGTATAATCTCCACTCATTTATATTATACTCTGTGTACATATTTCACTTGCTCTGTTACATAGGCATGCTCTGTTGTACATAATTTTGTTATGGTTTAAGATTCGATTTGATTTGTTTTCGATTCGATGGATTGTCGAATAGGTATGGTTGTTCAAATTTAACTACAGTCAAATGCCCTGTTGATAAGTGAAGTTGTTAAAAATAGACTGTTGATTGGTATTTCCATTTTTCGATACGGTCAATGCTACGATTTGAAATGGTTATGTTCTATGTGAATGTAATTGATAAATGGGTTAACTATTCTCAACGTCTTTCGACCGAATCTGATGTTGTTCTGATTATACATATACGATTTGCAACTAATTCGATTCTCATTATTTGTTTGGATTGGATTCTGTTCAGATAACGCTTCTATAATTACATTGATTGGTGTCGGTTATTGCCCAGTTCATGAATTATGTCAATTTTATTGCGTCTTTGTCCATTGACTGTGTGAAGATTTCTGAGTCAATATGGTTGCATCTGATTACAATGGAAGTTATTTGCGCATCGTGTTTGTAATTAAGAGATATCAATCTGCTGTTGTGATTAAAATTGGTAAATGATAACCATTGTTTTCGGTTATACCTATGAAATGCTTGAAACCTAGCGAACGAATCCCGTGACTGGATTTTATGGATATAGTTACACATGAAATCATGACAAGGTTTCTATATTGGCAGTGAATTTAACAATATGAATCCTATGCAAATCGTTAATAATTGTATCTCATACGATTTGGTTTATCATCGATTATATTCATGAAACAGTTTTGATAAGATTTGATTCAATCTTATGTTAATTGGAAAACAGAGCACTTCTACTCAGTCCCAATTGTATCTTGTTTGATTTCGTTTGATTTAAAGGATTATTTTTATTGAACCGTTTGATTATTAAAAGATCATTTGATTCGATTTGATTTGATTATATATCTGGTCCTGTTTACTATTCTAGACCAGCTACAGAATCAGAAGATTTTGTAGCTGAGTCTATAGAAGTCATTTATTATTATTTCCTTAATAAAATACTCCTCTAACTTGATCTTTGTGTCTAATACAGGTAAATTCGAATTGGTAATGGATATGAGGAGCAGTTGGAAGATATATTAAGGATTTCATTTGCATTTTTAGTTGCTTAGTTTAAGGGATTTTGGGGATTATTCCCAGATTGTATAAACTTATTTGAATTTATTCACAAGGAGGTTTTACCTTGTGAGAAACCTATATAAACTTATGGTTTTGTAATAATCGATGATCCTCAGTTGGGGGAGAACCAGGATACAGAATTTTGATTCAAACTGGAGCAGAACTGATGTCTTGTCATAGCTTTTTCTTTTCAATATATCATCACTTTGTTCCATGTTTTGTATATCATATTGTTTATGATTTAGTATTACTTTTCTATCTAAATCAAATTCAAGTGATATAATTTTATTTCTGTTATCTATATCTTGTATCTTCCAAATAGTTAAAAGACATAACAGTTGTAGATTCTGTTTGTGGATGATAGCTTTGTCTTCTTCATGAATTGAATTGTAATATATAAATTTGTTGCACAATAGGTTTTCCTTTTGCAAGAATTTATAATCAGAAAATTGTTATGATTTCTTTTATGTTTTGTTTGTCCTGTAACATACTTTGAGAAGCAGCATAGATGGTCCTTTGCGAGAATCTTGAGGGCTAAATGGTGTGAATTTCTTCCTCCAATCAGCTTCAGAAGCAATCATACACAGGACAGACCTGGAGCGTTTCCATGTTAATTAGTGTAGTTTACTGTTTTCATTAAGTAATTTAATATAGATATTAGATCGTTTAATTTCAGAAATATAGATTAGATTGTTTAATTTCAGTTATCTTTCTTTCTTTTTCATAAATACAAAAAATCAAAAAGAGACCTTTGGCTATCTCAGGGCAGCGATCACATGAGTTTTGCAGGTTTTAATCAAATCTGTAGTTTGTCCATATTGTACATTTGTGAATAAGGAATATCATAGCTGATAATTAGGTAGTTGATTTGAGTTATTATAATCATAGTTAGTATATTGTATATATAGTAGTTATTAATTTATAGTTAGATTAGTGTAGTTAGTTTAGTTTGTGCTTTATTAGTTTCTAGTTTCCTTTATTAGTTTAGTTCTTTGTTTGTGTTTTATTAGTTTCTAGTTTCCCTTTTAGATTTCTTAGCTCAGATCATTTCTCTTTGGTTTCCATACGAGACCTTAGGGCGGCCAACGGAGCCATTAAACTCGTCAGGGTGGTCCATTCCAAACAGATTGGGTTATTAGACAACCTCGGACCGGTTCCACTCTCTTAATTGACAGACGGTCGATTTCGCCCGTCAACAAACGGTGCTAGAAGGAGGGCTGAACTTAATTAATGGCACGATGTGGTTGTAAGACTCCTCCCCCACCTAATCGCACACCCATAGTGACTAGAATCCGTTCACAAGATAATATCCCCCCTCAAACAGCAACTAATTCAACCGAAGATCCTCAGATCACAGTTGAGCCAGCAACCCCTAATCCTACAGGCGGTGATATACAAGAAATTTTCAGACAATCTCTTATCAAATCACACAAAGCCTTTGCTAGTCTTAGGCAACCACATTGCCCGTGGAGTCAACCTCTATACTTCTCTGAAGTTAGAGAACAACTAGTTGATATAGATCCCACTGTGAATCCTACAGATCCAAAAACAAATCTTGTTGCAGGAGGATCTGGGATACCTCCTTCACCTCCTCCTTCACCCCCCCCTTCATCTCCTTCTTCTTCCGGGGGAGATTCCTCTTCTGACGAAGGTAAACCACCTTCCCTTCCTTCCACACCCAATTCCTCAATGGCAAATCAAAACAACCCTGCTAGACCATGGTTGGACTAGGATGTTGTAGTTGTACCTGGTGCCCAACATCCTTTACCCAAGCACCCGGAGAAATGGCTTCCTAATTTTGATCCCGATTCGAAACAGATAGCTGAAGATCATATCAAAAAATTTATGTTAGCCATCAGACTCTGTAACGTTGAACATGAAGATGTTGTCTGTAGGTTGTTCCCTTACACCTTTGAGGGTAATGCGTCCACTTGGTACTTTGCCCAGCAACCTCACACTATAGTATCTTGGGAAAAGTTTGAGTCAATTTTTTTGGAAAAATTCGGAGATGGAAAACCTCCGGAAGTCTTAGTCATGGATCTGTCAAACTTGAAAATGAATGCTAAAGAAAAAGCTAAAGATTTTAATCAGAGATTTTTAACACTTAAGAATAGAATCCCTGTAGACTCTATGCCTGCAGAAAGCCTTGTAATAGCTTACTACACTAAAGCTCTACATCAAAGTATAGCTATTTGGGTGAAAAGATCCAAAAAGGCAACGTTGTTAGAAGCTTTTG
>ML781153.1:686965-701771 GCA_009831015.1 Picea engelmannii | reverse complement strand
CCTTCATCAAGAGTCCAAGTAGGATTTTTTGGAGGCTTATTTGGTGTAGAAGTTCCCTTTTTGGGTGGCATGTTGGACAAGTATCACTTTTGAACCTTGATTTTGAGGTGGTTCTGCTAGACAATATTTCTTCTGTTGTATCTACCAATTTTTGGCCCTTATGGGTATGAAACTTTCTCTTATGTATTTCTATGATATTTATTCTCTGCAATGCCACAGGTATGATCAAAATTGGATGTGCCAAGTGGAATTTACGGTAGCTTCCCCACAACTTGCCGATTTTTGGCCTTTCCAGGAGATCTCACTTGTATAGTGTGCCCCGCACAAAATAATCGATATAAAATTCTGAAACTCTCACCCAAAATACTACAGACTATCCATGATCCAATGCAACTAGTCCCACACAATTTGGATACTCTAGGAAGAAGTTATGATTGTTTTACCTGGAACACCTTCTTGAGACTAGTCAATACGACTAGTCAGATACCCTATCTTACACAGGGTGTATCTACAAATTTAAGATGACCCAGAAGCTGAAATTTTTACAAAAAATACATTACTGATTTTGGTAAATGGCCTCTGGATTTCAGGGTCTGAAACATTACAGAATACTTGTTATAGCAAAAATTTCGCAATGACTCATTTCAGGATGATTCCAAAACCCTATATTGTATAGGTTGTATCGCCAAAAGTATAAGGCCTCAGGGGGTGAATTTTGAACTCAACGTACCTTGATCCATATTCTAAATATCCTCCAAGCCATTCCTTCTGAAACGTTGTAGAAAACAAGTTATAGCGAAAATTCCACGGTGTCTCAGATGTAGCAGCAAAACCCCAAGACCTTGAGCTTTGATACCATATGTTAAGAACAAAACATCAATATAGCATATAAAAACCTCAGGAAAATTAATCAACACCTTGACAAAGAGATAATATCAGATAATAAGCCTCTTCGAGGGGGAAACCTCCTTTTACCCCACTTAAATGTTCAAGTACAAGATGATTCAAAATGAAAATGTCTCCTTGGTATATATAGGAGACTGGGAGGTATAATTACAAATAATGGCCTAAAGTCGACATAATTAAAATAACATTACTAATCTAAATTACAACTAATGGCCTAAAGCCAACATAAATAAAATAGCATTACTAATCTAATATGCCCCAATTAAGGGGTAATGAGCCAATATTAGGGCTTAACAGTTTCACTCAAAATTCAATTTGAGGCACAGTTACACCCTTTGGAAATCTATTTGAGAGAGGAATGCATCAAGGGAATCAAAATTTTAATTGGTGTAATGTTTCCTTCATAAATTGATGAATAAATAGCATGTATCCTAGTTGATGACATGTTTTATACTATGCATGTTCTAACAATAATTATTGCATGCACAATTCTTTCAAAGTTAGATGTATAGAAAGGAAATTTTGGTTCTTATATGAGGACTACAATTATGGAATATGCTTAGGGATATTACAACCATGAGGAAAAGGTCATAGGTATGCATTTCAGCCTGGGGAATGCTAAGACAAATTCAAATGGAAGAAGATATAGGTAGGATCCTTACACTATGATAATATTACACAGGGCACTGTAGAGATGTAGAGTTGATAATGAAAGGTTTATGAAGGATCAGGAGGAGATACTTCAAAGATTAAATATGTTGCATAAGCAATTCAACAAGGATTATAGCACCAAGAAAGCAACTAGTTCTAGACAAGTGTCAGCATCAAGATCCCATAAAAAAAGGGATGATTGTGGAAATGATAGGAAATCAAGGAGAATGAGAAGGCACCATCATTCTCCAAAGCAGTCTAATAGAATAAATCATGAAATTTCAAGGCCAGGGAGCAGCCCAAGTGTGTATCATTCTCAAAGGTAAAGGATAAGGCCTAAAGTAGACATCTTTCAAGTTGAACTTAGGAAAATCAAGCCACCTACTTTCAATGGCGAGCATTGGAAGAGAGAAGAGGTTGAAGCCTATCTATTGGAAATAAAGAAATATTTCCAGCTTCATGATTACCTCTCCTGGGTAGAAGCTAGAATTTCCATCTACCACTTTCAAGGAAAGGAATCCATGTGGTGGGATCATCTTAAGAAAGCCAAGCACCTTGATGATAAGAGGATCTCATGGAGTCAATTCAAAGGATATTTCCAAGAGAAATATTTATCTAAGCATTAATATGAAACCAAGATGAAAGAGTTATTTGAAATCAAGTTGGGAACCATGAAAATGGAGGAATATGAGAAGAGGTTCTTTGAATTGTTGAAGTATTTTTACTTCATCAAGGATGCGAAAGTCAAAATCCAAAGGTTTCTAAGTGGGTTACCCTCCTTCTACATTGACAATATTCAATATGATAACCCGAATACCTTGGAGGAAACCATAAGAATATGAAGGCACCTTTATGAGTAAAGAAAAGGAAGGATAGTTTCCAAAAGGATTGGAATGACAAGATGAAAGGTAAAAATTATCAAAGGAAGAAATGTTTTAAGCCACCTCTTTTCAGGAATAACTCCCAAGAAAATCCGCAAGGCCAGGAATCCAAAAATGAACAAAAGAATGCAAATTCAATTGGGAAAAGGCCAAGAAAACAACTTTTTCAATGTTGGGGATGTGAGAGAAATCACTTATATAGGAACTTCCCTCACAAAGGAGATAGAATGAGTATTTTCTAGAACATTTAAGAGTTTGAAATAGTGGAAGGCATGGGTGGAAGCATGCCAAGGATTTACGCATCCTAGGACAAAAAGAAAGATGAATATCAATCTCCCATGATTGAAGTGGAAGGTAGGATTGATAACCATCCCATAGAAATTTTTATTGATTTTGGAGCTAGCCATAGTTACATAAATGATAACATTTTTTAAAGATTTAACTTTCAAATAAGTAAGCATAAGAAATCTTAGTTAGTTCAGTTAGCCACTAGGGCTATGAGTAAAATCAATGAGTTGGTTAAAGATTTCCTGATAGACATGAATGGACTTAACAGAAAGGTAGATTTAAACATCATATCACTGGGTTCATATGATTGTCTAATTGGAATGGATTGGTTAGAAAAACACCATGTTTTCCTAGACTATTACAACAAGACAATCACATGTCTTGATGAAGAAGGGAAACAAGGAAAGATTCAAGGCATTCCAAGAGTTTTAGTTGTTAGAGATATTTCGGTTATACAACTGAAAAATAGTTTTAGAAAGGAATGTCATATTTTTCCATCCCATATGGAAGAAGAATCCAAACACAAAGTGGCAAGAATTAAATACCATCCAGTCTTAAGGGATTTTGAGGATGTTCTTAGAGAAATCCTAGGATTTCCACCAAAGAGAGACATTGACTTCACTATCAATTTGGTTCCAGGAGCTACCCCAATGTCCAAGACACCTTATAGAATTGGTGCACCTGAATTGAAGGAGTTATAGATGCAACTTGAAGAATGGTTAAAAAATAGGTATATACACCCAAGTGTGTCACCTTGGGGATCCCTAGTTATTTTTGTAAATAAGAAATATGGAACCTTAAGGTTGTGCATTGATTTCAGACAGTTGAATAAGGTCACCATAAAGAACAAATATCATTTTCCAAGAATTGATAATTTGTTTGATCAACTAAAGGGTGCAAGGAACTTTTCCAAGATTCACTTGAGATCAAGATATCATCAAGTAAGGATAAAATAAGAAGACATCAACAAGAAAAAATTTAGGACAATATATGGGCATTATGGATTCATAGTAGTACCATTTGGGCTATGTGTTTGATGAATGCAATGTTCAAGGAATACATGGAGAATATTGTAATTATGTTCCTATATGGAATTATTGTTTACTATAAATCAAATGAGGAGTATGAGAAGCATTTAAGAATGATGTTGCAAGTTTTAAGAGAGAATAAGTTGTATGCTAAGATAAGTAATTACATCTTTAATCAAAAGAAGATTCACTACTTAGGGAATATACTTTCAACAACATGGTTAGAAGTTGATCCTAAAAAGGAAGAGGTCATTAGAGGATGGCTAGCACCAAATAATGTGACAGAGGTCAGATCATTCATGGGTACTACCGATTATTATCAAAGATTTATAAAAGGGCTCTCAAAGATTGCAATTCCAATCACTTATTTGCAAAAGAAGGGAGTGAAGTTCAAATGGGCTTCCAAGTGTGAAGAAATATTTCAGTAGCTGAATGGAATATTGAAAAGTGCACCAATATTGAATATTGCATATCTAGATGAATATTTTGTTGTGTGAATTGATGCATGCAAGGAAGGGATCGGTGGATTTCTTAGTCAAAAGGATCGTGTGATATGCTATGAATCTAAAAAATTAAAATAGCATGAAAGGGATTATTCCACCCATGATATAGAGTTAGTAGTGATTGTAAATGCATTGAAAATGTGGAGACATTACCTTATGGGTAATAAGTTTGAGTTAAGGATAGACCATTGTTGTCTAAAACATTTGTTTGGACAACCAACACTAAATTCTAGACAACCTAGATGGTTGGAATTTCTGAGTGAATATGACTTTGAAATTAAACATCTAAAGGGAAAGGAAAATCAAGTGGCTAATGCACTCAGTATAAGAGTTCTTCATGAAGTGCATATTTCATTCATAAACACGTACAGGAAAAATATGAAAGATCAAATTATTGCAACAACAAATTCATATCAAAATTATTTAAAAATAAAAGAAATTTTATAGCAAGGTGATTTTCAGCATAAATTTAATGATTATGAGTTGAAAGAAGACAAAATTCTCATGTACAAAGGTAAGGTGTATGTGTCGAATTCCAGTGAGCTAAAAAGTGTAGTTCTAAGGGAAATGCCCAATGTGCCATATGTTGGGAACCCAGGATATCAGAAGAAAATTGTAGCAGTAAGAAGCCAATACTTTTGGAAAGGAATGAAGAATCATGTGGCTAATTACATATCCAGATGTCTATAATGCCAAAAGGTAAATACAAAGAATAGATATCCAACATGTTTTATACAGCCATTTCCAATTCTGGAATGGAAGTGGGAAGTATTTACAGTTGATTTTATTAAAAATCTTCCTAGAACAATGTAGCATCATGATTCCTTCATGTTGGTGGTGGATGAATTGACTAAAGAAACACATTTTATTCCAGTATAGACTACACACAAGGCAACAAATATTGCAAATATCTACATGAAATAAGTTCGCAGGTTACACGGAGTGCCTAACGCAATAGTTTCAGAAAAGGATCCAAAGTTTACTTCCAGTTTTTGGAAAGGCTTGTTCAAATACTTTGGGACAAATCTAAATCTTAGTACATCGTATCACCCAGATTTACATGGGAAAATAGAGAGGACTAACAGGATAATTTAGGACATGATTAGAATGTATGTGATGGATCAACCATCAAAGTGGGAAGATTAAATTCATTTGGTTGAATTTAATGCAACAATGGGTATCAAGCCTCATTGAAAATGAGTCCATTTGAGGCATTGTAGGGAAGAAAATGTAACACACCAGTGAGTTGGGATAGTCTAGTAGACAGACCAGTTGTTGGGCTAGAATTGTTAAAATAAATGGAATAGCATATGGAAAAGATAAATAAGATTTTAAAGGCTGCCTAGGATAGGAAGAAAAGTTATGCTAACAAGAATAGAGTTTTTAGATATTTTAAAGTGGTAGAACATACGTTTTTAAAACTGAAGGAAAAGAGAAGTTCACTAAGATTAGGAAGTTTCCCAAAGTTGGTAGTGAGATATTGTGGGAATATTGAAATAATAGAAAATATAGGGCTTGTTCCATACATGTTAGCATTGTCTACATCCATGAGAGTGAATAATGTATTTTATGTGTCATTATTAAAGAAATATGTGTCTTATTCTAACCACATAATTGATTGGAATGTGATCTAGGTGGAGCACGGAGGGGATTTCTGGGTGGAACCAATACACATCCTAGAGTAGTTCATGGTTATGTGTTCAGTTGGTAAAGGAGAGTTAGTTGATATGAATAAGTTAGATTTGAGTGTTAGATCATAGGATGTGGAGCCTCGTGTGATCTATTCCACCTCACAGAGGGTACTTAGCCTCCTTTTTTATTGTAATCCTCAAGAATGTAATGCACGTAGTGTAGATTTTGCAGAAGAATGAATAAAATATAAAAAGAGACACATATTTGTGGATGTAGCCCCAACATAGGTGAAACATAGTAAATATATTTTTTTTATGTTTCATGAATGATTAATTTACTTTTATGGTAGTTCTTAGTAAAAGAATGAATGATTAAGTTTATTATGACAACATGTGTGCCTAGTTAGATGAATGAATGAATAATAAATAATAATATTGATGCATGAGGAAAAGGATTAGAAAAAATTCCCCATCCCTTCCTAAACTACAAACACCTGAGTATTGCAGTCCCCCATAAAGTTATCTCAGGTGAGATTGTGTTGTACACTCTGTGTGCAACATTTCCTTTTGGCTTACCATGAGGGTCGATAGTTTTAGGGTTTTGTTGGAAACCTATTGAGATCAACAACTGGTTCAACCCAAGAATCCAACAAATGGTTTTGTTGTTGACTGGAACTACACATGTTTGAGTGGAAGGAATCTGTTGAATAAAATCACAGAGAATGAAAACATAGAAGGGAATGTTCATGCCACGAAATCCAATGAAGGAAGATATTGAAAGATGGTTAAGGAAAAAGGAAATCGAGTTTGTGCAAAAAGAAAATAGAAACCCTAGGTTTACACCATGCAAATATCTTGAAAAATATGTGTTTAGTGACTTGCATGAAGTATTTTTCTGTGAATTCCCACATCTGTTGTAGGAGTAGTTATTGAGATTAAAGGACAACCATCCTATGAATTAGATCAGAAAGCTAGAGTGGCATCATGTAGAAATCATGTAGTTGCAGCAAGACAATAATAAATTTATGCGCGCATTAGATTTTTGGTTAGAAAGTATTATTGCATGCCTTATCATTGAATTTGCAGTTGATACTGTGAAGTCATACACTGTTGTAGAGAAGGATTTTCTAAAGGGACCCAGAGGTAGGTAAATCAGATCACTATATACTTCTATCAAGATTTTATTGTATGAAAAAGGTGTGATGACCATGGAATCAGACAACTAAACTTCCTTGCACGCATGGGGGAAGAGGGGAAGCACTGACAAGAGTATGAGATATGGACAAAGAGATGGATAAGGGGAATAATAAGGAGGCCATGAACCCAATCATGGTGAATGAGGACCATACATAGAAGATAATGGAAAAAACTAGAAAGACGCGTCGCAATAGACCTTACCAATATAAGATGAATAACAAAAAGAGGGCCATAACTGAAAGAGAGGGATTGGTGAGTGATGAAGAAGAGGTAGAGGATCTCTGGTATGTGGAGAAGATTGAGTAAATCCTACGCAGGACATATGAAAGGAAAAAAAATGTCTAGGGTCAGGAACAAAAGGAAGAAATCCAGTCCAGATCATAGATAATGTGGAACCTACAACCCCATGTGTGACTAATACACTTGAAGGAACACCAAATTTTAGACAACCAATTTTTAGTAGAAGAGGGGCAACAGGTCAAGGGGGAAATAGAGGACAACCAACTAGAGTTACAAGTTTAGGAAGTAACTATCAACTATCTACATTGCGTGGAGGAAGTAGTTCAACATAGTTCAAAATGGCAGGAGTATATTCCACTATTAGATTACCATAGTTTTCGGTCACATCATTAGATGACCCTTAAAAGAATTTATTCATATATGAAAAGATCTGGGAAGCAAAGAAGTTCACAGATGAGGATACAAATTGGTGCATTTAGCTATAACACTCAGAGACCGTGCATTAGAATGGTACATGAGCCTTGATCTAAATAGTCCACAAGGAGCACCAAATACTGTCATAGAGGTGAACACGTTGTTGGTAAATTAATTCCAGATGGCAAGCTTAGAAGACCAGTACATGAATGAAATGATTGAGATCAAGAAGAAACCAGGTGAGTCTATCTGGG
Source organism: Picea engelmannii (assembly GCA_009831015.1). NCBI lineage: Eukaryota > Viridiplantae > Streptophyta > Pinopsida > Pinales > Pinaceae > Picea > Picea engelmannii. Next base: position 693,778 of record ML781153.1, on the reverse strand, counting down.
ATATTGATCAAAGGTTCAAACATTTGAAAGGTAATTTGAAGTATTATATCACTGAAATGCAACATAGGAAGTTATTTGTGAACTCACTATTACCATACTTGAAGTATCCTTTGAGATAACAGAAGTTTCAAACTTAGGAAGAGGCTCTACAAGAATCCCTACATATGGAAGAAAAATAATATCAACAAATAGATCCATCAATAGAAGAAATGAAAGAGGATATGAAGAATATGACATTTCAATTGAATGAAAATAAGGGGAAAGACAAGAGATAAGTTGTTTGGTGTACGCTATGCAGGAGAGAAGGACATCATAAGAATGAATGTCCAAAATTTGCACAATACCTGGAAACAGGTATACCAAACCCCTTTCCAATAGGAGGACCATGGTGTGATATTTGTAAGATACATGATCATGATCCATATCATTGTAAAATGATGCAGAAGTATAAGACAATGCCAAAAAGTTATTATTGCAATTTTTTCAAATCAGTGGGTCATGATTACAAGGACTGTAGAACACTGGAATTGATGAGAGAAAGAACTCCAGACACCTATAGGGTGCAAGAAGAGATGACGAAAGTCCAATCTGCACCACAATTCAATCACATGCAACCATAGTACAACAATGTCCAACCACAGTATAATCCTGCACAGTATAACTAGATACCCCAATATAATGCACCACATAAATATAGAGGTGGATTTAGAGGTGGAGGCTGAGGCATAGGAGGATTTGTACAAGGAAGAGGGCCATTATTATTCCAAAATTTTCAACAACCAATAGATTCTACAAGAGATTGTCCACTTCCACTTGCAACATGTGTGTATTTTCGCACATCAAACCATGACACAGAAGACGACCCAACACTATTGGGAAAAATTCAAGAAAAAAGGAACCTGAACAATCAGAATGTCCAGCGGATTTTTTCATAAGACAAGGATGATGGGAAAAACATCAACATAGTTACTCGAGGAGGAAACAAGATGAGAGTTGATGCAACAAAACAAGATCCATCTCAACACTAGTGGGTCTAGAAGAATAATGAGCCACAAAAGCATTTTGATGTGTGGAAAGAAAATGACACATTTAAGGAATCCAGACAAGAGATTCTAAAAGAGAACATTGCATCTACATCAATTGTGTAACAAAATTTAGGATCCACCAATGTATGAGATGCGATATTCAATGGATTACACTAGTAGAGGGGAACCCTCAGAGAAAGTAAATAACATAAAGACTTTTATGAAATCTTGTGTTAATTCATTGAATGATACATCATCCATTATGGTATTACAAAATTTTCTAGAAATATGCAACATAGAGGTAGAAGGGAAGTTATAATAGAAGACATTCAATCATCTCCATACGAGAAGAAGAAAAAGTATGGAATTTAGGTTAAATGCCAACATTTGGGATTTCAATATGGGAGATATCATACATGATTTAGGCTCTAAAGTAAATGTATAACCTAAGAATACATGGCATTGTATGGGGGAACCCACATTAGGATATTCACCTATCCAGTTGAAATTAGAAAATCAGTATAGAGTGTTACCAATTGGAATACTTAAAGGTGTGACAATAGACTTGGATGGAGTGTGCACTATGGAATATTTTGAGGTCATCAAAAGAGTGTATGGAACAACACCCTAACCAAAATTACTTGGACTGGATTGGGACTTTGATAACTAGGTTGTGATCAACCTGAAAACACATAAAATGACTTTTGAATCAGGAATATAGAGTGATTGCACCATTGGATCCCTCAGAAGGAGAAATATTTGTAGAGGCGACATGTTTGGATTTGGAAGAAATAAATCAATTATAGAGGACTACTACACAAGAAGACTACTATGTAAACCCAACTACAAACTAGGTACTCAGCTAGAGAAGCATTACATCATGTGCCTCAGACTTAGATATAGGTCTGGAGAAATGGCAGCAGAGACTACATGAAATATCCACAAGGACACTTCTAAAAATCCCAACCATAGAAATCTCATTAATCAAAGCTATTGTTGTTTATAGTGATGGATCTATTTATGGAGTTTTTTGTGTCGACCACAAAATTTAGGTGCTAATAGCACCGGAAATTGCACCCCATTTAGCGCCAAAAATTCCAACCCATTTAGCATTGGAAATAGTGCCCCTTTAGCGCCAGAAATAATACCCCATTTAGCACTAAAAAGTGTGCCCCAATTAGCACCAAAAATTGTGCCCCATTTAGCGCCCAAAATAACACCCCTTTTATCACCCGAGTTAGCACCAGAAGTAGCACTGGATGTAGCCAAATTGGCCTAAATAGATAATTAGTTGAGGTGTTTGTGGTTAAGTGGATAGGGGATTTGAGGATTATGGGATTTATTGATTTGGGGTACAAGGATTAAGGGTTAATGGATTAGGGGTTAGGGTTTAAGGGATTAAGGTTCAAGAGCTAAGGGATTTGGCACTTATGGGTTAGGTAGTTTAATGGTTAATGGCTTAGGGATTATGGGATAGGGGATTAATATTTAAGTACTTATGGAATAGGGGTTTATGGATTAATGTATTAGGGATTAGTTTTAAGTTTTTAAGGGTTGATGGCTTAGGGGTTAGGGGATCTATGGATTTTTTGTTAAGATATTAGTGATTAACTAAGGTTGAGGGCTTAAGGGTTAATTAGTGATTAGGGCTTAAGGTCTCTTTAAGGGTCAATGGATCAGGGGTTAGGGGAGTTATCGATTTGTCAGAACTCTCTTTAAATTTCATGGAACCTCTTCCAACATGCCAATCACCAATGTCACATGGTGAGCAGTGAATGGGTAAAACTTTGAAATTTCTTCAAATTTTTCCTCTATGCATTGAAATTTGACATGGTTAGACTAGACACATGCCTTGATGGTATGCGAGGGTTTAAAGACTCAAGGATACCTAATGTCCCCACATAATATTTTAGATCGTCCATGTTTTCATCAACATTCATCATGTAGTCTCATTGTCATGATTTATCATTCACATCTATAGAATGTTTGTCGAAACTATCTTGAAATGTCATGGAACATCTTCCGAAATTATCATCACCAATGCCATCCACCAATGTCGCACGATGAGAAGTGAATGGGGTTTAGCGTCATATGTGCCTAAATAGTTAATTAGTCGAGGTGTTTGGGTTAAGTGGATAGGGGCTTTGAGTATTATGGGATTTAGGGATTTGTGGTACAAGGATTAAGGGTTAAGGAATTAGGGGTGATAATTTAAGGGATTAAGGGTCAAGAGATAAGGGATTTGGAACTTATGGGTTAGGTAGTTTAATGGTTAATATATTAGGTATTATGGGCTAGGGTACTAATGTTTAAGTTCTTAGGAAATAGGGTTTTATGGATTAAGGGATTAGGGATTAGGGTTTAAGTGTTTAAGGGTCGATGGCTTGGGGGTTAAGAGATTTAGGATTTTTGTGCTAAGAGATTAGTAATTAACTAAGGTTGAGGGCTTAAGGGTTTAGGGATTAGGGATTAAGGATTTAAGGGTCAATGGATTAGGGGTTAGGGGTTAGGTTGAAATTTGACATGGCTAGACGAGACACATGCCTTTATGGTATGTGAGGGTTTTAAGAGTCAAGGATGCCTGATGTCCCCGCATAATCTTCGACATCCTCCATGTTTGCATGAACCTTCATTACGAGGTCTGATCATTTAATCATTTTTCATTCCCATCTATAGAATATTGGTCAAAAATCTCTTTAAATGTCATGGAATGTCTTCCAACATTCTCATCTAGAATGTCATCAACCGACCCGACACAGTATGCATTTTTATTTGTATGCAATGGTAAGCATTGGTATTGTTATGCAATGGTATGTGAAAATGGTATGTTATGGTATGCATTGGTATTGTCATTGGCATGCAATGGTATTTCAATGCAATGGGAACCTAGAATAGTTGGTTTGTTACTCTAAGTGACTCCTCCTACCCAACATTTCTCCCATAGGATGAAGTTTCATGTATCCCTAGTCAACATGAAAGCCTAATCCACAACTATTATGCCTGATTATAATTGTGAATAGGTAACATTAGCAACCTATTATAGGTTTTTCATGAGTGGCTACAAGTGAGAAGTTCTTGTGATACCTACGATAGATAGAGAAACACTATTAGAGCCCTCCCTAGAGGTTCCCTAATTATTTTGAAAGGGGATTTCACCTTGGATGATAACTTTGTGGGGTTACTATAACTATCTCCCATATCTTCAATAGTTTTATTCATTCCCTCACCATCAACCCAGGTTGAACTTTGGAAGGCCCTTTTTTATATCCTTACTAATTGGACCTTGGGATTTAATCATTGTCTACTAGCATTTGAAGGAATCTGTTCACTTGTTGTTTTTTCAAATTTTTTCTGTAGTGGTTTTTTGATTGGTGTCACACTTAGAAATCCAAATGTGTCATTTTGATTTTCAAATATTTACAATCTTCAACTTAGTTTAGACCATTTCAAAGTGGTTTATCATTCTTCTTATCATTCTAGGAGGAACCAAGGTATTCCTCCTTGATTTATGTCCGAGTTACCTCCAACAAGGAATAGACTTGAAGTTCTTGATTCCTCATAAAGTGAACTAGTATAAGCACCAAATGCTTTGAATATCCCCATACAAGGGGATAAAGATAATGTGAACCCTCTAGTTGGACAAAAGAAGAATAAGAGGATTTTTTGTGGGGTATTGTTGACATCCCCCTAGGAAGATATGAGTTTCCTCCTCCTCCTCCTCCTTAAGGAAATTGTGATCCTCTAACTATAGAGAACATTGATAATTGTCCTCGGGCCAATTTCAATCATTTACTCACTCATCTAGTGGATATTATTCCCATCGAAGTGGGTGAGTTACCTCCAAAACACACTATTTATTCCTTTTTTCACAATCTTCCATAATTTGCACTAAATGAGGCGCAATTTGCACCCCAAATTTATTACATTTTCTATCAATAATTGATGCTAAATTCGGTGCTAATCATGCCCAGTTTAGCATAGACTATTAAAACTAATAATAATTAAAAGACCCCACACACAACGAAAATCTAAACATTAACAATGTGCATTCACAAATTTATGGGAAATATATAATGTCCCCATCAAGATTTCAAAAATTAAAAGACCCCATGCAAGGAAAAAAAATCCATTAACAATGTACATTCACAAATGTTTCCTCCAACTATAAAGAACATTGATAATTTTCCTCCAACCAATTTCAATCGTTTACTCACTCATATAGTGGATCTTCTTCTTTTCAAAGTGGGTGAGTTACCTCCCAAACACACTGTTTAGTCTTTTTCTCACAATCTTCCATAATTTGTGCTAAATGAGGCGCAAATTGCACCCCAAATTGATTACATTTTCTATCAATAGTCAACACTAAATTCGGTGCTAATGGCACTCAATTTAGCCCAGATTATTAAAACAAAAAAAAATAAAAGACCCCACGAAAAATGAAAAACAAACCATTAACAATGTGCATTCAAGAATTTTTGGGAAATATGTAATGTCCCCATCGAGATTTCAAAAATTAAAAGATCTCGCACAAGGAAAAGAAAACCATTAACAATGTGCATTCACAAATTCTTGGTGGTTGAAGAGTTTCATGATTTCTGACTGAGTTTGGGTTGAAAGGAGGTCAAATCATTTTTTTTGGATACAATACTCTCATTGATGGGAGTTTCTCTATAGTGGGGGAAAATCTAGGGTGTGCTGGCACATGTCTTTCATGGAGAGGTTGATTTTACCCACCATAAATCGTATTACACTTGAGGGGCACACTAACTCTACAAAAATCATGGTATTCACCTCTAGTATGGTATGCTTCATTGTTGGCTGGTATATTAGAGTCAGGAAGTCAACTTAATAAATGTTGTCCCATACAATCCCATTCCAACGAAAATAGATATAGGGAATGCGAAAACATAGAAAATGGTGAAGGTAACATACCAGAGACTTAATGGTTTACATCTCACGACCATTGTTAAGAACCAAACATCAATATAGCATAGAAAAACCTCAGGAAAAGTACTCAATGCCTTGAAAAAGAGATAATTTTAGATAATAAGCCTCTTCGAGGGGGAAACCTCCTTTTACCCCACTTAAATGTTCAAGTACAAGATGATTCAAAATGAAAATGTCTCCTTGGTATATATAGGAGACTAGGAGGTATAATTACAACTAATGGCCTAAAGCCGACATAAATAAAATAACATTACTAATCCAATATGCCCCAATTAAGGGTTAATGAGCCAATATTAGGGCTTAACATTCCCCTCCCCTTAAGACAAGTGTTGTCTACAACACTTGAGTAACTATGGATGCTTCTGTATAAAAGACTCATCTTCCCAAGTGGAATCTTCAGCCGGTAGTTTCCTCCATTTAATGAGATACTTTGAAATGGATCTATTCCAAAGTTGGTGAATTCTTGTGTCAGTGATGGCTTTAGGCTCCAATGTGATTTTTCCTTCCTCATCAAGTTATGACAATATAGTTTGAACTGGGATCTTGTCACCTATAACCTTCTTTAAGCATGAAACATGGAAAAGTGGGTGTACTCATGAAGATGCAGGCAACTCCAATTTGTATGCCATAGTACCAGTCTTTTGCAATACCTTATAAGGGCCATAGTAATTTGGTTATAATTTATTATCCTTCTTGGATTGCTTGAGGGACATTTGTTTGTATGGTTGTAGTCTTAAAAATACCCAATCCCCTACTTCAAAACTTCTTTCACTACGATGTTGATCTACTTGTTGTTTCATGCGATTTTGTGCCATGGTCAGGTTGTCCTTTAAGATTTGGA
>ML781153.1:663010-682420 GCA_009831015.1 Picea engelmannii | reverse complement strand
TCAAAATGAAAATGTCTCCTTGGTATATATAGGAGACTAGGAGGTATAATTACAACTAATGGCCTAAATATGACATAAATAAAATAACATTACTAATCTAATATGCCCCAATTAAGGGTTAATGAGCCAATATTAGGGCTTAATAGCCACGGCTACAAATTTTGTGGATATGGCCGAGTTTCTGTGTTCTCCTTCACTCTGGGTGCCTCTATCATTAGTTAGGTGCAATCTCTTGTGGCTAGGGACAATTTTTATTAAGGAAATCATGCCACTACTGAAAAAGAAAGGACCACTATCCTGGGTTTCATTTTGGGTGGTTAGGATGCGATTTAACTCTTCATTGGGCCTCATATTTAGCGTTGGGATTGGCATTGGTGGTGTTGGATGTAATAGAGGAACAATTTTAGAAGTGTCAATAGGGGCACATCATTCTACAATAGTTATGGAGGGATTCTATAGGAGGCAATCCTATCAATCTTCACTACGAGTTGGGGTCACTACCATAGAGAAATAACTTCAATAACCTACAACAACACTCATATCAATACCCCAGTCTATAATGAGTTCATAAATTTAATGAAATAAGATATTTACATGTGAAACTAGTTGTGGTTCTAGCGTTTTGTGTAATTTTTTTATTACACTCTATTTGTACCAATCTTTCGTTTATTTTTGACATCCAACATATTGTTCTCTACAAGAAACACATGGAAAATATGAGTATAAATACCCATAATTATTACATCAACATTTAAGTGTTAATTTGGGATATATATTGATCCATATGTTAATGGAAAGAGACTTCCCTCAATGAAGAAATTGCAACAGTAACTAAACATGTCATTAGGGGAAACCAAGAAACTAGGTTAGTGTGGAGAATGCAGGCGATGTGTTTGACAAAATGCACAAACGAGATATGGTCTCATGGCTCACAATGATCACTGGAAATGAACCATGAGATCCATTAAATACTATTTTATTAGATCAGTTGAATGCTAAAAAGAATGACCATAATTCATATTTAGAAGGATTATCAGACCTAGATTTGCAAAGTCAAGGGAAATTTAAACAAATAGAGATTGGGGAACCAAACATGGATGAACATGTTTTCGTCAAAGGATTTAAAAAACACAAGGATGGATATTCCAAATACAAAGTTGTAGGATGAATTAAAGGAAATGCTTGAAACTAGATGTGTCAAAGAAATTTTGTCTAGATGCACTTCGACCAACTTGCCTGCACCAAACAATTCTTCTAACATCTCTAGCTTAATTATAATTGTATCTTCATTAAGTGTTAGTGAAAATTAGAGTAATGTCATTCCATCAAATGAATCCAAATATTTGAATGGAATTGGATGCAGTGAGAAAGATGATTCATATAAGCAATTGAGATCTTCTCCATCTAATGTTTCACCACCTCATTTCTTTCAATTTCAATTATCAGGAACCTTGTCATGTATTTCCTTGATAAGCCATGCCTTTCCTTGACATGTATTTCCTTGCCTTGACATGCCATTCCTTTCCTTTCCTTGACATGTCATGTGTTTCCTTCCCTTGACATGCCATGCATTGCCTTACCTTGGCATGTCATACCTTTCCTTGGCATGCCATGCATGCCTTGTCATACTTTTTCATGCATTGCCTTACATTGACATGTCATGTCTTTCCTTGAAATGAAATTCCTTGTCTTTCTTTTCCATTCTTTGAAATTTTTTGTCGTACATTTTCATGTCTTGCCTTGTCATTCCTTTCCTTTCCATGCATTCACTTTCCTTGCCTTGTCATGCCATGCCTTTTCTTTCCTTACCATGCTTTGTGGTGCCTTACCATGACTTTCCCTTCCATGCCTTGCCTTGAGATTAATTTCCTTTCATTGCATGCCTTGCCATGCCTTTCCATAGCATGTGTTACATTTCCTTGACATTCCTTTCCTTGAAATGCCTTTCCTTGAATTGTCATGCCTTTCATTAACATTCCTTGACTTGAATTGACATTTTATGCCTTATCATGACATGTATTTCCTTGTGACCATGGTTCCCATAATCGCCCACTAGAGGGGTTTTGAAAGTTGACCCCCTGTGTCGAATTTTCACTATGCCTCACTGAGAAAAACCCTAGTTCAAGAGATCCTATAACAAATTTTTTTACGGACAATTAAATAAAAAGAGAGAAACCCCCCTAGTTGGAATCTTGTGCCAGGATTCCAACAGAAATGACAGTTCGTTGATCATAGGCATGGTTTGTGTGTTATGTCATGTTACAATTCGCCTTCTGAAGCCATTTAGGGACACAATGACAATTTGGTATGGGGGTAAAAAATAACAATTGGGCTACATTAATAAGTTCCATAAGATATGGAAGTTTCATATGGTGAATTCTCATGGGACCATGATCCCCACAATCACCTGACATGGGGGTCTTGAAATTTAACCCCCTTTGTTAGATTTGCATTGTGCCTCACTAAGAAAAATGCTAGTTTCAGAGATCCTCTAAGAAACACTTTTTTGGGTGACAAAATCATAGGAGAGGGGTCCCCCTAGTTGGAATATGGTTCCAAGAATCCAATGCAACTGATGGTTCACCAATCTGAGGCACGATTTGCATGTTATGTTGAGTTGCAACTTGCCTTTTGAATCCATTGAGGGAGACAATGACAATTTGGTCTAGTGGCACAAAATCACAACTGAGCAACCTAAATGAGTTTGATAAGCTTCGAAAGGTTCGTATGGCCAATGCCCACATGACCATGGTGCCCAACATTACCTGACATAGGGGTTGTGAAAGTCAACCCCCTATGTAGGATTTGCATTGTGCCTCACTGAGAAAAACCATTGTTCTAGAGATCCTCTAAAACCCACTTTTACGGGCGATTAAATCATAGGAGAGGGGTCCCCCTAGATGGAATATCGTTCAAGGAGTCTAATGAAAATGGTGGTTCCTCGATCGAAGACATGGTTTGAGTGTTATGGCATGTTCCAATTGGCCTCCTAAATCCATTCAGGGACACAATGACAATTTGGTCTCGGGGTACAAAATTTAGAAAAACAGGATCACAGAGTAATAAAGTAAAACAAATGTATAAATAAAACACAGAATATAAACAATACAATAGAGACATAGATATACGTGGCTCACCCAGTGTGGGCTACGTACACCAGAGAAATTTCCAGGTCCTTCCTTTATTATTATCCAACAAATGAAGGGATACAATGTACAACACACCCACTGTAACTTCCTCTTCTTTCTCTCACAGTCTCCTCTCCCAGAACACAATATTCAAAATATTACATAGCCGAAATACATTTCCCTCATAAAAGAGGGTTTCCTTCTAGGGAAAAAAAAACCCTAACATAACTTCTACCATCATATCTGGGACCTTATAATGAATGGTCCATATTTACTATGAAATTATAATATACATTTACAAGGCAATTTTTCCTTCAGGGGCTTCACCCACAAACCCTATAGAGGGAGTAATCCCCCTCTGCACTCCCCTACGTGGAGGAGTGTATATTCTATCGGGGTGTAAAGTACTCATGGGTTATAAACATGGCTGAAAACAAAGACCTTTGAATTAGGAAGATCATTAGGCTCCATAACCAACAATCTATCACTTAGAGATTGATCTCAACAACTCCACTGATGTTGTATCTATTGGAGTATGATCCTTCTTGGACCTTGAAAATTTCTCACCTTCATGCTTGAAGACCAACTAAAATCAATTTCTCCCTCATTACACACTTAGTTAACATGTCTATAGGATTCTGGCTAGTGTGTATCTTTTCCAACTTCAAATGTCCATATTCCAAGATGGATCGTATGAAATGGTACCTTTGTTGTATATGCTTAGTATTCGAATGGAAGGATAAGTTCTTTCAAAATGAATGGCACTCTCACTGTCATAGTACAACATTTTATTCTCTTTATTCTTTCTGAATTCCTGCATAAAACTTTGTAACCAAATCATCTCTTTACTAGCCTTTGTAGCAGCAACATAATCTTCCTCTGTTGTTGAAAGTGAAACAACCTTTTCCATTTTCAAAATCCAACTTATTGTTATTCCACCTATAGTAAAAACATACCTTGTGGTGTTCCTCCTGCTATATTTATCACCTGCCATATCTTAATCAACATATCCCTGTAGAACAATGTATGAACCTCTAAAACATAATGCATGAGTAGTAGTACCTCTCAAATACTTGAGAATCCACTTTAATGCCTCCTAATGTTCCTTACCTGGATTATTCATATACCTGCTCACAACTCCCACTGCATGTGAATATCTGGTCTTGTGCAAACTGTTGCACCTCTTTTGTCACCTAAATGAGAAAAATAGAGGTGCTTACAAGCTTAGTTGGGTTAGCTAAGCAAGACAACAGTAAAGGAAAGGGTTATAAGAGTAAACATAAAATACTAAGCTAAGAATTAAACTAGGACAGGAAAAAGCAATTAAACTATTGTGCACAAGGACATAACAACAAGAAACAAACAAGACTCATGTCACCAATGGAAAGGATTGTATTAGTGAAAAGAAAACACCAAAGAGAAAGGGGACTTTGGGTCCCTTCTTCCTCCAAGGGAGGGCTCTTGGACCCCCAATATTGAGCTCTTCTTACAACTTGGAAACTTGAAAGAAATGGTGAAAGAATCCCAAGCTAACCCACTCAAAAGGTGATGTGGATTGCCCAAATGGAATGGTGCTAGTATTCTTTTGATGAGAAAAGAGGTTTCCCTAGGAGAATAGCAATAGCATAACCTTGCAAATGAATTCCTTGAAGATGTAGTGCATCCATGGCCTTGTTTTATATCACCACTTTGAGGTATTGTGCAACCAGAGTTTAGTGTGAAAAGGAGTTGTTTAGAGAACCTTTAGGTCTTTGACCAGCCACCTAGTCAGATCCAGCTGAGATTTGGATGTCAAATCGACTTGGAAGCTGAACCAAAATTGGGTGGGAGGCTGAAAAACATCATAAATGTGTTGTTCTCAGGTGCACGGGACTTTTAGGGTCCACAGTCGTGCATCATGCACATGTGCACGTGCGCCTTGTGTAGTCATAGCACATCTTGATTTTATAACTGGTTGTATAGTTTTGGACCTTTTGGAAATTCTTTTTTGGTAATTTTGGTTCATGGGTGAACTCATAGTTGTTTGAAGATGTTGTATTCTTGTAACCATTTGTGGATGAAATTTTAGTGATAACAGATGCCCCCTGATGGATGAGGTTAGGAGCATATGGATAGCCGAAATTCATCAATGTTTCTTCTACTGAGAGTACCTTTGTAAGAAAGAGTGATAGTGAGTGTATCAAGAGTGACCCATTGGAGGGAGAAGGGAACCTGTAGGATCCAACCTTTCACAGGGTGTGGAAAATAAATTGTGTACAAACGAGGCAGGCATGCCCCATGCTCGTGTCATGTAACTCAAAAAAGAGTGTGGTATAGTAACTAAAACTATGTGTTGATGTAGACAACTGCAGTGCCCTCAAGGAAGTTTTGATAAAGGTAGAGGACAATTTTGATGAGGAACATACTCTGAACAATAGGCAATGACAGATGTAAGAAGTATCACGAATTCTATGGGCATTGATATCCCAACAAAGTTTAGAGGTCTTCAGAAAATATATAAAAAAAAACTGCAATAGTCACAAAGTAAGACCCATCGTAACATGAGAAAGTGTTGAAGTCGAATGTTATGGGGGTCAATGTCAGCAGAGAGGACTAATGTTTCTCCCCGTGCCCTCTGAGACTCCTCATTGTAAAGGTAACGAGAGTCAAGATATTGTTGCCCTTCTGGAAACTGTGTTGATGTTGACAAAAAGGGAGATGCGACTCCAAGAAGCAAAGGGCTTCATGAAATCCACTAGGTGAGGTCAGGAACTAAGGAGGTACATGGATGAATTCAAGATGCGTGGAGACTCAATATTTCCCTTGGTTGGGAATATATGTGAAGTATATGTGGTCGGAACCGTTCAACTAGGTCGAGTGTTAGGGGGACAACGAGATGTGGTATAAGTTGTGTCAGAGGTGGGACAAAGTGAACAAACTTAGAGAGAAGAGGTAGGTGGGCTGTGTGATACTTGGAGTTTATGGACGATGTAAACAAGAGTAGGTGATAAGTAATGCCCCAACCAAGGGTGACATGGGTTGCATTTTCCAAAAAGGAAGAAGGTCGCCAAAGGTGACGAAAAAAAGCTATGTAAGATGTTGGAAACAATGGCTTGATTACAAAAAGAATTAAGAAATCAGTGGGGATAATAATGTAGAGAAAGAAATGGGTGCCCCAATGTGAGATGGCTTGAACTGAAGATGGTGCAAGATGGTTAAAAAACAAGTGGGGGGTTGGGGCCCCATAGGTGATTTTTTGTAGTAGGTAAATGTATGGAGGGAAATTTGAAGAGAGGAAAACTGGGGGTGGATGAAATGGATGGTAAATGATGCTATGGGAGTGCAGTCAAAATAAAACCATGAGGAAGTTCCCTGGGAGTCCATTGGGTAGGCTAGCAAAATGAGGAGAAGGAGTATGTGGCTGATTCGTGACATGATGTAAGACTATCGGGACTCCCATCCCTAAACGGTCAAAACAACATGAGTGTCAAAGTGCCAAAGGGGGCTATGAATGGGACAAATCATGTGGGGGAGAGTGATACCAGGTGACAGTACCCAAAATTCAGTGGAGGTGACAGTACTGCAAAGCCGGATATAGGGACCCTAAAGGAAAATTTCAGAGGGTGTGACTGGAGATGCAACTGAGATTCAGAGGGAATGATTGCATGCTAGTGTTGATTATATTCCTGAAGGGGTTGCATTGTTGTTTGATGACAAATTACCTACACACATGACAACCAAATACCCGACGTGAACAATATTTGAATATAATCAAACATATAATCATTTATTTGATAATTTTGAACATGAGCATGCGTACCTAAACGGGGTATGGAAAAATGGCTACCTAGGGGATAAGGATAAAAAATGGCCCAGGGACTGTCTTGATGTAGATGACGGGGTGTTGATCTCATGGCTGAAGACAAGTCAAAAAATGGATGCTCGGAGCTCCTAGAATTGAGTCTGGGAGTTTGGCAAAAAGGGCCTATATATAGTTGTGGGGCCCACATTGCCACCTCATTTGTACTTGTTGCTATAGTGGTTAGAGAGGAGATTACAGAGAAGATTCAAAGATTCTAGGAGTGTGAGGAAGCCAATTTGGGAGGTGCGAGAGTCAGGTTAGTGGTCTCATCCTACTGTACAGTAGTTAGGTGTCAATTTTTGGGTAGGACCATACGGATGGCCGTACAATGGATTTTTAGGGTTGTCGCCCCCCAAATGCGTGGGCGATTGATGGTGACCCACACATGAATGTGTGACTATAATGGGCACAACCACGCAGGGGGTGCACTATTTTAGAAAATAGGTGCGCATGGGGTGCGCGCCTTTCTGAAGCACAACCGTGCACATGTGCTCGAATGTGTTGCTGACATTTGCACATGAGTGTGCAACTGTGTCTTGTACAGGCATGCACTGTATGCATGCCTATGGTATTAGAAGGTGCGCATACATGCACGCCTATGGGGTAAACATGTGTGCATGGGGGCGCGCCTGTGGGGAAAATAGCCACGCCTTTGAGGCAAAGCTGAGGGTGAGAAAAATTATCTCCCCCCCCCCTTTTTTGGGGGAGATTTTGGTGTTTTTGTGATGGTTGATCGAGTACTGTACATGTGGATGAAGGTGATCATTTGGGATGATGTTGATCTATTGGAGGGAGAGGGACTGGGTTCGACTGAGGGAGGCCATGAGGGATGAGGAGCTGGAGGTTCATGGTGCTTTGGCAGCTTGTGGGATGCTGAAGTTTTTTGAGTGCCCACTATTGAGGGAACAAAAGTATCTGCTGCAATTCCTGATCTTGATGTGGAGTCCGGAGTTGCAGTGTTTTATTGTGCAGGGGGAGAACTTGGCATTCTCTACTGAGGAGGATGCCTATTTTCTGAATGGGCTCCCTTTTCGAAGAACGTTGCTGCTGGTCGAGCTGGTGGAAGTTGGAGAGGGGCAGTTGGCTACCCTTTCCCAGACATATTGTTCGGGAGAGGATTTTATGTCTGAGTCAGTGGTGAGGATTGGGGCAATGGATGCCCTGGTACATCATTGCATGGAAGAGATGGTTGTGAGAGTGTATGGGTCACTCACAACTCAGTGTATCAGTGGTGGCCAGCTGAGGATCATGCAGCGGGCACTAGGGGGTGAGAATTTCACCCGAGGCTTGATGTTGCACACCAAGATGGTGGGACAACTCACCAGGTGTTGAGTGGTCGACTCAAGGGATTTTTCCTTTGGATTGATCCTGGTGGCTTGGTTTCTAGAGAGGGTGTCGACGTTGCACCTGAGAGTGTTGTTAGACCCACCAAGAGCATGAGAGTCGCAACTACGACAGTGGTCGACAATTTTGGTTAGTCATGGGGGTGGGGAGGGTGGCCACTACTTCATGACCGAGGTTGCACAGGTGTTGCGTCAGATGCCATAGATCATATTGTAGTTTCCATACAGTGGGATAGATTTCCATGATGATCCTGAGATGATATTACCTCTGGGAGAGGTATTCGATCGTCGAGGTATGATGTGTTGTTTACTGGTTTTTTTTTTTTTTTTTTTTAGATAGTATAGCATATGGTTGATATTTGTATGGATGTTAATGTTATCATGTGTTTGCTTGTGTAGATGTGGGACCGCGTGGACGAGAGGTCAAGCTGATTTGAGCACTAGCTCACCAGGGGCCTGTGAGACCACCGTGGGGAGAGTTGCGAGAAGGGGAGAGGCGACATTGAGAGGATGTTGGGGTGACGCTTGGTGATGATGATAGAGCGACCTGGAGGCTCGGTTATGATGATACTAGGTTAGGGCCATCACATGCTCCTTCGGACGAGGCCGGGGGAGAGTTTGATGATTTCCGTCACCAAATAGAGGCGGTTCTACAATGAGTTCCCGAGAGGATGTGGGTGTGGATCCACGATGAGGAGATCCTGGAGTAGTGTATTGGGTTGTCGGTGGATTTGTGGACCTTGATCCATAGAGCAATTGTAGCCAGAGCTGCGATGACTGGATAGTTTCCTCCAGGACTTGGGGGACCTGGAGCTGGTGGGGTACCTCAGCCAGAGGGAGGACCTGGTGCTGGAGAACTAGAGGTGCCTTGAGGGCTGCTAGATATGTAGTTGTGTATCTGATATAGGCTGGTGAGCCCATTTTGTATAGTTTTGACATCTAGTTTTGTATTGGTAGGGATGAGGTGATTTACCTGCCTATGGGCGATGTACTATTTTTGTAAACACTTTATTACATGTGGGCCGATATAGATATATATGGATATACATTTTTGGATATTTGTGTACATGTGTAATGTGTTTGTTGTTGATGATTCTGGTTTTTGATGTAGTGGATGATGTCTAATCTATATGTTGTGATAGACCTCTGATGGTTTATGTGTATGTAAAGATGTTTTGATGTGATATATACCAATCTAGTATAATGTTAGCAATGTTATTTTCTATTTGATTGAATTGTCTTGGGATATCTGTAAATGTAATGGAATCAAAATGTCAAGATAAAAGTCTAACCTGCAGGTATTTGCGAAGGAGGCAAGGATCATGGACGTGGTATACATTGTTGAGATGGAGGATGACAAGTTGGGAATCTAATAAGATGCGAAGGTGATGAATATGGCGATGATTGGACTCAATGAGGAGACCAATGACGGTGGTGTACTTTGCTTGATTGTTGGTGGCTGAGCCTAAACATATGTCGCTGGTGTGGAGCAGGTCATGTGAAGGCGAATAGAGGGCCCAAGTAGCCGAAGTGAGATTATGTGTCTAGCGGCTAGCTCCGTTGGTGTAACCGATGTGGTAGGCCGATGGAGGTGGCATCTATCAATAACACTAGTGAAATATTAGACAGGAGGTATGGATAAAAGAAGACTAAAAACTCTACAAAAGATGTACAAAATAGAAAGAGCCTAGTCTAGTAGAGCTATGCTCAGGCATAAAATTTCTTTAAGTACAACCAGTTGACAGTTTCCTTGAGAGAATGGCCCTCGAGGGAGGCTAGGATGTATGCGCCTTTAGTGAGGCAATCTTGGATAATGTATGGTCCATGCCACAGGGACTTGAATTTTCCATGACCAAGGGTATTGTGAGCAATATCATAAGTGAGGACAAGGTATCCTTCATTAAATGAGCGAAGGTTGACATGGTGATCAAAGGTGTCCTTTGATCATTTTTTGGTTGCTTCAATGTTCTGTAATGAAGATTGACGATCTTCATCTAGGGATTCTAAGTGCAGCAAATGATTCTCTATTGGGGATGTGTCGGGTAATATCTCAATAGTGGTGTGTAAGGTGGGAATTTTTCACTCGATGGGAAGACTGACCTCAACCCCGTAGACTAAATGAAAATGTGTGAAACTAGTGCCAGTTTTGACTGCTGTGAGATAAGCCCAGAGAATAGAAAATAACATATGATGCCAATTGGTTTTATGTTTGTTAACCATGCGTTGCAACATGGTTTTTAAGACCTTGTTAATTGCTTCCACCTGTTCGTTGGACTGAGGGTAGTATGGTGAGGCAAACTCGTGGGAGAAGCCTAACTAGGATGAGAGTTCCATGAAAATCTCATTTTTGAAATGTTTCCCGTGACCGGAGACTAGTTGGAGTGGTACTCCAAAGAGGGATATGACGTGGTTAAAGAAAAAATGCGCTGCTATGTCAGCGTTGTTGTTGAAGGTAGGCATGGGTTCAACCCACTTGGTAAAGTAATCAACTGCAATGACTATGTATTTGTGTCTGTTGTTGGATGTAGGGTTGCAAGTCACGAAGTCGATGCCCCATTTACAAAAGGGACCAGTGGTGATGACTGGGTGTAGAAGAGCAGGGGGTGCGCATGATTTGTTAGCGTAAAGCTAGCATTTATCACATCGTTTCATGGCATGGATGCAGTCGTGAAATAATGTAGGCCAAAAGTAACATATGCAGATGATTTTCTGAGTAGTGGACAGCCCTAAGAGATGGCCTCCGCAAGCGCCGCTGTGGTAGTCATTCAAGACTCTGTCGACCTTGTCAATAATTAAGCATCGACGGAGTATGGTGTCGAATCCTTGCCAATATAAGATGTCCCTGATGAGGAGGTAGTGAGGTGCATGGTGACGAATACGTTGACGATCATCTATGGAGAGGTGGTTTCCAAATTTTTTTTCTCGAAGATAGACAAGAATATCGCCATACCAAGGGTCATCTGAGGGGACAAAAAAAAGATGTTCATTAGGGAGGTTGGTATTAACTGGTGGACTGGTAGTGTCGAATGGAAAATCCGTGATAAGTTCGGTGAGGATGAGATATTTTTTTCTCTTGGGTGTTGAAAATTCAAGATCATATTCCTAAAGGATGACGATCCATAGATAAAATTTACTGTTAATTTGTCAACAACTGAGCAAGTATTGCATGGGGTTGGAATCTGCGATAACTTTGGTAGTTCAAAGCAGGATGTAATTGCACAATTTATGGACTGCGAGGACAACTGTGAGGGCTAGCTTTTCTTCATGATTGTACTTCAAGGGTGTTCTTGAAAGGTTTTTACTAATGTAGTAAATCACATGCTCATTGGTGTCATCCCCTATTTGGACGAGCACTCATGCTACTGAAATGGCTGAAGTTGATATATAGAGGAGATAATCATGGTTATAGTCAGGTGGACTAATCAACGAGGCATTGGAGAGAGCCGCTTTGATATCATCAAAAGCAGTTTGGGCATGTTGATACCATTGAAATGGGATGTTGTGATGAAGTACGCGAAGGAAGCCATGTGCACGAGTAGCATAATCTGGGACAAAGCGTCATAAAAAGTTGCTTTGCCTTGAAGGATCTGTAGTTGGCGTAAATTTCGTGGGCGTAGAATTTCTGTGATGGCTTGGACTTTGAGGGGGTCCATAGTAATGCCACATTGGGAAACTATGAACCCAAGAAGGTGCCCAGCAGTGATGCAGAATACGCACTTGAGGGGATTTAAGAGGATATTGTACTGATGACACATGTGGAAGATGATTCGTAGATCATCGAGATGTTGAGTACATTTCTTATATCGAGCGGTAAGGTCATCTAAGTATGTGAGGATGATATGAGCCAGATCATGAAAAATGTATGTCATGGCCCGTTGGAATGTGGCGCCGGAATTCTTGAGGTTGAATGGCATGACACGATAGGCAAAGGTGCCCCAAGGGGTTGGGAATACGGTTTTGTACTGATCCACAGGGTGAATTTGGATTTGGTTGTAACCAGAGAAATTGTCCATGAAGGAAAAAGCCTCGTGACCTTCGCAATCATCGATTATTTGGTCGATGAAGGGTGTTGGAAAGTTGTCTTTGGGACAGGCATGATTAAGGTCACAGAAGTCCATGCAGACATGGATAGTGCCCTATTTTTTGTTAACAGGGACAAGGTTGGAGACCCATGACATATAGGCTATGGGGAAAATGAACCTTGTAGCACGTAGTTTGTCAATCTCAGCTTTGATGGCCACTTCTTTGGATGGGTGTAATGATCGTTGTTTTTGGCTAAAAGATCTGTCATACAACTATTAGTGTCTATTGGAATTTAGGTAACGCTGGATAGTGGTGTGTGCAATGGCCATATTATAAATAGACGGCGCATGCGAATTTGGTTTGCAGTCCTTTGTTACTTGTGTTTTGTGAGATAGCGGAAATACTGGAGGAAGTGACGAGCAGTGGTGGTGCTCGAGGGAGTTGGATGAGATTACGTAACTCACGGAGAGATGGGAATTTGTTGGTGGGGTGTCCATCTTTCTCGCATAGTGTGCAAGGAGGTTGGACACGTGGGGGAAGTGGAGCTGTGGGCTTCTTCTTCTTTCACCTACCCCCATATATAGCAGGGGCGTTAGTGAGTGGGGGTGTAGGGGGTATGGTGGGAGTGAGTATGGGAATATACATCGGGATTCCTTCTATTTGGGGAGGGAGGGATGGTTGAGGAATCATTTCAGGTGGATGTAAATACCAAAATGGGATGGCTAGTACCATATTAGGAAGGGTAAGCATTGCAACGACCTGGAAATCTTGTGCACCTAGTGGGGGGTAAAACAAAGGGATTTGGGTAAGGGCTTAGGGAACTGTTTCCCAAACCAGGATCTGGCCCTGGGGAAGATAAGGAATGGGTTGAGTTGAATTAGTTCCAGGGGATTCTTGACGGAGAATTTATGTTACTAATGAGATGTTAGGGATGAAAGAGGCCTCAATGGGAGGGAGGTTAGTTTTAGTTGTTGTTCCATTGGAGGATACAACACATACTTGTGTGGAGGGATGGAGGAGTGGTGGTGATCCATGGTAGGCCCCTAGCAAGGATGGGTCTTTGAAGATTTTGGGGGCCATCTCAATAAGTGTATAGGCATCGGGATTAGTTATCAATGTTGGATGAAGGGTTAGGCTCGTAATGTGATAATTGATTGATGGTAATGATCTTTCCATTATGGGGAAACATCATGGTTCAGAATACAGAAGAGGCGACGACCTTGATAGCATACATGTAGCTACAACCAAACAAGATATTGTAGTCGAGCGGGGCATCGATAACCTCAATGTCAATCACAATGATTTTTCCCTCGACCTCGACGGGGACATTTTGGAAGAGTCCTTCAGGGGATGAGGGTCTTCCATCATAGGCTCTTAAGGTAATGGTAGATGGTATGAGTTCGGGGGAACCAAGTTTCTGCCATAGGGATTTGGACATGATACATGTGGATGCACCTTCATCAATGATGCATAGGTGAACTGTAATGTTCTGAATTTTTACAGGGATTTGAAAAGCAATAAGAGCAAGGAGGCGAGGTTCTCCACTGTCTAGGTCAAATGTGATGAGTCAGGTATTGGCTGGGTTGACTTCTCCCAGGGAGGAAAGTAAGGACTTCCACTAGGTGGGACAAGTTTGAAGGACCTCTAAGAATGACATGGAAGCTGGGGATTGTTCCAAGTCATTGACCAAAATGTAATTATGAGCTGCCCTAACTTGAGGATTATGGACATTCTTGTGCAATGGGATGCGAGGAATACGAAGGGAGGTTTTAGTATTAGGGTAAGGAATTATGAGAGGGGGCCCGGTTGTGACTGGAATTTATTTCGAGGTAGTCGGAGTGGACTTAGGGGGTCTACTATACTGACAACTACACATTTGTATAAGGACTTCTTCCTCAATGGTAAGGAGGATAGTGTGATCGACAGAGGTGCCTGTATTGGGATATTGTCCCAACTGTGGTGGGGTAGGTTGCATGTCTGGTTGGGTATTTATGACCCTTGGTCTGGGATGGGGTTTTGTAGTACAACTGGGGGGGGGTTCTGCACATATGGTTGTGGGGCCTGCTAAGGTGCAGGCAATGCTGAGGGACATGGTCCATTAACATAATATTTCATCCATTTAAAGTCAACGATTTGGGGGCAATGGTGAGTATAGTGACCAAACTCACCGCAAAGGGAACAAGGGAAGGTGGTCCTAACATTGTTGTTGTTCCTTCCTTGAAGTTTGTTGTTGTTTCCCCCTTGGGGGTTTTAATTCGCCTAGTTTTGGTTTCCCCTGGCAGACTGGTTCTATTGGGGTTGGTTCTAGTTTCCTCCTAGTCCCGGATCATTATTGTTTCGATTTTTTCTTTTCTTTCTGGTATTGTTCGATTGATGGGGTGGATTTTCCATGTTCATCTATTCAAAATTTTGATATTGCTGAATGGGAGAGGGTTGAACAAAATTAACCCCAATGTGTGGTGGTCCTTTTGGTGGAGCCATAGGCTATGGGGGGCCAGAAAATGGAAATTACAGATTATGTTGAGGTGATGCTCCATAAGGTACATAGGAGGGCATGGTGCTTTCACTAGTGCTTAGGGTATAGGCCGAGGTAGAGGGAGTACCGACACTTGGTTGGATAGGTGGGTGGTTTAGGGGTGTCGGTGGGGGTCCACTTATGGGTGGAGTTAGGGAAACAGGGTATGATTGTTGATAAGGTGGAGGAGGATAATAAGGGATTCCTCCATATGCTGACAGATATTGAGTTGATCCATACATGGGTGGTTGTTGAGGTGGTGGGTTGTGGTGTGTAGTGTTACCAATCAATCTGTTTGCTGAGTGAGACATCCCAGGTTTGTCTTGGCCAAATGGCATGGGTTTTGGGGCATCCAGGAGTACCGTGTATAGGTATTCGAACTAGGCGTAGATGAGTTCAAACTATTGGGTCTTGCTAATGGCTTCTTCTTTGGTCTTGGGGGAGGTGGTGGCCACATCTTTGGCAAGGAGGGAAACAAGTGATTTGAGGAACCAATTGAGACATTGTTGGGGGGTAGTATCAACTTTGTAGAGGCTATTTCACCGACGCCATTCGTGGATGTGGTCGACAATATATGTAGAGGTGGTTTGTTTGAAATCTGAGAGTAGTTCAAGGCCATTTTCATGACGAATGGGTAATTGAAAGAAGGTAAAAAATGCTTTAGCCAATGATTCAAAAGTTGCGTGGACCCGTATTTTTCTTCGACATACCATTTGGTAGATGGGTTAGTGAGTGTACATTGAAATAACCTTAATCGGATGGAATCATCCATGATGTTGTTCGAATAACACCATAGGTGAAATGTCATGATATGGTTGGCAGGATCATCTCCTACTTTTCCTTCAAACTTGGGGATGTCTAAAGGGAGTTTGGTAGGCATTGCAGGACATGTGGGGTTGTGAAATATGGGATCATTAGTGAGTTTAGTCAAATATGGTATGTTGAGGGAGGCTAAATATGGCATATGGGGGGGTGGCGTAGGATTAGTTCCAGCCATAGTGTGAGTGTTCTGAGTAACTAACCCTTGGAGGGGACTAGATGGGTTTGTACTTCCCCCTTGAGAGAAGTTTGTCCCCCCGATTCCATGTAAAGGAGAGCGAGTGGAAGGTGGAACTTGGGAATTGGACCCAAGTAAGGTGGAACCAAGAAAAGATGATCCGAAGACAGTGGCACTCACGGGAGTGTGAGAAGGTGGAGCCGATGAGTTGGAATAACTAGGAACTCCCCCTAGAATAGGAGAGATATTTAGAAAGCATCTAGAATGAAGTGGGTTCTATGGATCCCCTATGATGTCTAACTAGCTGAGTGAATGTGTGCGAATGGTGGTGAGAGTAATAAATAAACAAGAGCTTTTGCTACAATTTTTGAACTTTACACAATATATATCCAAATCAAATGTAATTAGAAGGGTATCATACATAAAGTGTTTTGATAAAGAATCATATATGTGGATAGGTGGATATTGTCCATGTGGGGGAACAAATAAAATGAATGCTCGTGTCCTAAAATACATAACATCCTTCCTCTCAAAATAGCACTCGACAGTGGGGCCTGAAGCCACTGGAAGAGAAACTAGTGAAGGATGAAGAAATCAGTTATAATGAGGGGTAGAGGGGGCATATCCTGAAAGAACTGGTGATATTTCCCAATAGCCACACAAGATATGATCAAGGTGAAATTGCAGCCCACAATTGCCACTTGGGTAGATTTCTTAAAATTTGGTCACTAGGTACCTCGGTCAAAGTGCGACATTTAGATTTTCGACCTAAGAAATGGGTCATAGGCTAGATCCTGTCCAAGAGGTGGGTGCCTCAAGGGGGAACACATAGAACAAATGGACCTCGACCTTCAACCCTTCATGGGTATCTCCCTGCCTTATGATGTTAGGAACACTTGACTTGGAGTATTTAAAGTTCCCTATTTGACAACTTCTATTGTTTTCAAAATGTGAGAACTAGATAACTGGGGGTTATTTGGATGCCTATCCCTGAAATCCTACCTAGACTAAGAGATTTCTTTTGGCATCTCCTGTGGAGGAAAAATTAGTGATTTTTTAAGAAAAATTTTAGATGTTTTTGTTTGAGAGATTGGGGGTGTGAGCCAATCTCATTGAAATTAAGTGGTAGTTGATAGTTTTGTCAAGAAAAGAGTGGGGTGTTTTGGAATCCCTTTGGAGGAAACTTACTTCAACCTCCATGTTTTGAGATGAAAACTATGTGAGTGAGAAGTGACTTTTGTGTGTGAATGAGTGAAAGTGTGCTAACTTTTTAATGAATTAGGTGTCACCTTGTTGCATGTGGACTTCACTTGGTCCTTACAAGTCTTTGATTACCTATTTACCTAAATGCCATTGGTACAACCTTGTGGAATTCAAAAGTCCTTAGGAATCTAGCATGTGGACATGTGGGTCCTTTACTATTCCTTTAACTCCCTAATGTGATTTAATCTAAGAAATCTTTGAAACTATCCTAGATTGTGATCATGTGGGCATGTATGGGCCCATT
This sequence comes from Picea engelmannii, assembly GCA_009831015.1. Classification (NCBI taxonomy): domain Eukaryota; kingdom Viridiplantae; phylum Streptophyta; class Pinopsida; order Pinales; family Pinaceae; genus Picea; species Picea engelmannii. Next base: position 665,066 of record ML781153.1, on the reverse strand, counting down.
ACAAAACCTTTAAACTTCCCTAGTGATTTAATATAAGAAAGTAAATTTCAACACTATCCTATCTTTGTATCATATGGGCATGTATGGGCCTATTACAATCTTGATATGCGTTTGAAAAATAAACTAAGAGGAGTCCCAAGGGGGCTATTGTCCTCTCCTAAACATTTTATCTTGTTAAGGGAGATGAAATTGTCTTTCAACCTCTTTCTGATTCTCAAGATTTCTTTGGAGCGTGAGAGAAGAGCATACTCAACATTTGATATCCAATTTCTAGTCCCAATGCAAGTTTTACATGTGATGTAGAATGATTCCAACTTTTAGTCAAATAAATCCATCCATGTGGTGAAATAAAAAGAAAAAAGAGGAAAAATAATGATTTTTAACCCCTAAGTGCCTATGTGTTTTGACTAATCCCTTTATATGAGAGGGAATATAAGTGTGGTGCAGATTACAACATGCATGGAATCATATTTAAGAAGGTTATGATCTTTCAACAGATCATAAAAAATCTTACAATGTGTGATTTTTGCACAGGTGCACGGGTTTCAGACTAGACAAAGGCACTATGAGTACCAATGTGCGAACTGAAAAAGATTTTTGAGTGCAGGTGTGCAGAAGGCATGGAGTAATGCAGTGATTTTGGTGCACGTGTGCACAATGCACGACTATGGGCCAATAAACCTACGCACAACTATCACACAAACATGAAGAAAATTATTGAATGGAATTCTCTCAACTCAAATTTGAATTTGATGTTTTGTAGATCGTCTTGGGTTGGTTATGGTACCTGTAGGTTAATTAAGTAAAAAGAAGAGCTAAAATAACCCAAATGGGGTAGGAAATTGATATCTTTCCCCAGTGGAGTCACCAATCTGTTGCACCTCTTTTGTCACCTAAATGAGCAAAACAGAGGTGCTTACAAGCTTAGTTGGGTTATCTAAGCAAGATAGCAGTAAAGGAAAGGGTTAGAAGAATAAACATAAAATACTAAGCTAAGAATTAAACTAGGAAAGGAAAAAGAAATTAAACTATTGTGCATAAGGACATAAGAATAAGAAACAAGGAAGACTCATGTCACCAATGGAAAGGATTGTATTAGTGAAAAGAAAACACCAAAGAGAAAGGGGACTTTGGGTCCCTTCTTCCTCTAGGGGAGGGCTCTTGGACCCCCAAGATTGATCTCTTCTTACAACTTGGAAACTTGAAAGAAATGGTAAAAGAATCCAAAGCTAACCCACGCAAAAGGTGTTAAGGTCCTAACCCGCACATAGGTAGATCAATGTATTCAGATGTAATAAAGGTCAATATTAATAAGACCTTTCAATAAAATAGAATAAGGTGGATGTAAGAAGACCTAATAGAAGCTTCTGCTTCTAGAAGGATCTTCCTCTAGATGCTTCTTTTTAGTATAAATAGGAGTCGAGGGTATGAGAAACCCTAGCTTGGATATTATTGTAACAGAGCGCTGCTCGATTCGAGGTTGCCCCCTCGAAGAGGCCTGTGAACATTGCTATCTGATTCAAAGTGTTATTTCTATTGCTATTTCGTATATCATTTCTGTGTATTGTGAAGATTATGTTGGATATTTTATTGTTATTCTGTCATTTCTAGCATTTCGTTTATGTTCTGCATATTTTATATATCTGGTATCTTGCAAGTGGTATCAGAGCACTTTCCTTGGCAGAAATTGTGGGTATTTTTTTTCAGGGTAGAGAAGTATTCTAGCATCTTTAAGCCATAGAGATCTGTCATTATGTGCATAAACCCACGGTTGAGGGATTCATACACGTAGGAAATACAAGTGGTTCTTAAGCGCACGTTTGTTGGCCACCCTTGTAACCCTTGTTGGTACCCCTTCGAGTGGTAGCACATCAGACAACACCTGTGTACAGACCGACCTAGATTTCCTGAAACCCTCTGTAGATAAACCTATCGGCCGCCGGACTGCTATAGTGTCACCGAGAACAACACTCGGGAAGATACTCTCTAGTACCTGGGTAGTCGGGTAGTATGGCTAAGGGTACGGTCTATCCTCCTTAGTTAGTGCCCTGAGATA
>ML781153.1:600154-622986 GCA_009831015.1 Picea engelmannii | reverse complement strand
AGGAGAGCAATCAGTTGAGGGCCTCAAGAGCCTTCCATTGGAGAGGGAAGGGACCCAAGTCCTCTTTCTCCATTGTGTATCTTTGGATTTCATCAATCAGACCAGCTTATACATTGGTGATATTGGTCCATTTTCATTTGCTTCTATTTTTGTTCCTATGCTCATAGTTTTATTTAGTTTTTGTTTAGTTCTTGTTAATAACTTTGTTGTTTTCTTTCTAACCTTTTACACCACAGCTGTCATGCCTAGCAGAGCCCAACTGGGCATGTAAGCACTCACTTTTTTGCTCACACAGTGCCGAAAAGAGTGCAAACACTAACAACAGGCCAGTCCAGCTCGTGTAAATTGTTGAAAATTTAGAAGGTGGAACAAACTCTTTCGGGTGCAATGAACTTTGGTTGAGATTAGGGTGTATAATTTATCCCAAGGAAAGAAATTTCCATCAATTACAGGAGAATGAGAATGATAGACAACCAACAATAAAACCATCAACTGTGGTCATAACAGAAGAAACAGAACAGGGGGAAAACACAGTCGAGCAATAGAATCTTGATGAAGACATAATTTCTCCTCCCCCATTTCCTGAGAGGCTAATGATAGAAAAACCAATTTTATATCCTAACTTCGATATCATCGGGGAACTAAAGAATCTATGTGTTAAAATTCCACTCCTATAGGCTTTTCAAGATATTCCTATTTATGCAAAAACAATTAAAGAATTATGTGGGAAGAATCTCGTAAGGAAAACTAAGAATCCATCAATTGTTCATGTGGTATGAACTTTATCCGATCTTATTCTAGGCAAGTAGGAGCTAGTGAAATACACAAACCCAGGGAATCCCATGGTAATGGTTCAGATACATGTTTTTTTTTTCCAAATACACTGGTGGATTTGGGGGAAACCATCAATATTCTGACCATCGAGACCTGTAATGTCCTAGGTATCACCTCCTTCGAACCTACTTCAACTATGTTAGAATTGGCTGATAGATCAATGGTTAAACCAAATGGCACATTAAAAGACATAGAAATATCATTCGACTCTTGGGAATACCCAATTGATTTCCTAGTTATCAACCTAAGAAGTAGACTCGATGGAAACCCATTGATATTCGGACAACCATGGATAGAAACAACAGATGCATACATAGGATGTCGCAAAGGCAACATGACAATTTCTAGAGGAAGTGATAAAAATAACCTTATCTTCTATCCTCTAGCTAAACCAAGTATGTCTTTCATACATCAACAGTTGCAACCACCTAGATATCCAGAAGAAAACCTATGATCTCCTCTCCACTGGAAGAAGATCTCGAGCTCAAAAACCAACTGGAAGATGATGTGATCAATACCTTCATTAACAACCCAATCGTTATAGGCAACCCAACATGTCAAATGCTAAAATTTGTTTTAGATAATGAATCACATGGAGATCCTTTGGAAGAATTGATGGATCAACAGATTCCCACTACTGCTATCCATAACATCATTTCAGTTGAAATCACACCAGAAATATTTTTGAATATTAATTCCAATTTGAATGAACAACAACAACAAAAATTGATTTGGATCCTTTCTAAATATCAAGAGGATTTTTCTTGGGAGTATCCCAACTTGAAGGGAATTGATCCCCAAATCTATACACATCATATCTATATTGAAAAATATGCTCGACCCATCTGACAACCCCAACGAAGATTGAATCCTCATCTGAGGGACGTTGTTAAAGAAGAATTGCATAAACTATTAGATGTAGATTTCATATATCCTATTTCAGACAGTCGGTGGGTATCTCCACTAGTAATCATTCCTAAAAAGAATGGGAAGTGGTGCATATGTGTAGACTACAAAGAACTCAATAAAGATACCCATAAGGACCATTTTACCTTACCTTTTATTGATCAGGTCCTTGATAATTTAGCAGGGAAGCAATTTTTCTCCTTCCCAAATGGCTTCAACAATTATAATCAAATTTAGATTGCTCCAGAAGACTAGGATAAAAATACATTTACATGTCCCTGAGGTACCTTCACATATCGAGTATTTCTCTTTGGATTATGTAATGCTCCAACTACATTACGAAGAGCTATTTTAAGCATATTTTCTGATTTGATTAATGAAGGACTTGAAGTTTACATGGACGATTTTACCCCTTATGGCACTGAATTTGATCAAGATTTAAGCAATATGGAGAAGTTACTGGAAGGATGCATTGATACCAGGATATGTTTGAGTAATGAAAAATGTCATATGATGATGACTGAAGGTGTGGTACTAGGACACTATGTTTCTGTGGATGGAATCAAGGTAGATCCAACACAAATAGAGGTAATCCTTAATCTGCGTACACCTCGTACACAAATCGAGGCACGTAGTTTCCTTGGCTATGCAAGATATTATCGTAGATTCATAGAAAAATTTTCAAGAATAGTTGCACCTTTACATGCTTTAAATGGTAATGTGGAATTTAAGTGGTCTGATAAGTGTGATGTTGCATTTGCATAGCTCAAAAAGTTAGTTTCAACAATACCGGTGCTGAGAGGACCGAACTGGAAGTTACCATTTCACATCTCTTCAGATGCATTAGATATCTCTATAGGAACTGTCCTTGGACAATAATAAAACAAGAAACCTTATGCTATTTATTTTATTACAAAAAATCTTACTCCTACTGAATTGAATTACACAATAACAAAAAAAGAATTTCTAGCCATTATACATGCTATTAATAAATTTCCCCACTATATAAGATGCTATCTAGTAATTATGTATACTGATTAGTATTATATTAGATATTTATCCAACAAACCAATTACTAATGGATGCTTTACTCAGTGGTTGTTGCTATTGTAGGAATTCAGCATCATCATTAAGGATCGACCGGGACGAGAGAATATTGTTACATATTTCTTGTCTCGTGTACCCAAAACAAGACAATCGAAGACCAATTTCTAGATGAAAAGCTGTTCTCTATGACTATTAAGATGCCTTGGTACATGGATGTGGTGAATTATCTAGAATTTTGGAAATTACCAGCACACCTGTCATCAAGATAAAGGAAATTAATCATTTAGCGCAATGCATGTTTTACCTAGATTGGTGTATATGTTTTCCACAGAGGGTCTGATCTTCAGATCCGAAGATGTATCAGAGATGATGAAATTATCGATGTCTTGAAGGCGTGTCATGATGATCCCTGTGGCGTATATTTTGTAGACCGCAGAACTGGGCATAAGGTTTTACATATGGGCTATTATTGGCCCTCAATATTCAAAGATGCAAAGAAGTATGTCCAGGCCTACAACAGTTGTCAGAGGATGGACCGACCAGTCCAAGTTGATGGAATTTCCCTACAACCACAAGTGGTGGAAGAACCTTTCAAAATATGGGCACTGGATTTTGTTGGCCCCTTCAACCCAAAATCAAACCAAAAATATTATATACTAGTTGCAACAGACTATATGACCAAGTGGGTAGAAGTAGTGGCATTGCCAAACGCAACTGAGGAAGAAGTCATTAAATTTCTCTTTGAACTATTTGTATTCTATGGATTACCCAGGGAAGTAATCACTGACGGAGGGTCGCAATTTACAAAACATAAAATATTGGCCACTTTACACAATTATCACATTAAGAATAGGGTTACCTCCCCATACCACCCATAGGAAAATGGACAAGTGGAAAGTACCAATAAAGTCTTGCAGGAAATCTTGAAAAAAAAAAGTTTCAACAAACCATCAAAATTGGGCAGTCGAGATTCCAAATGCCTTATGGGCCTATCTCACAACATGGCATAAAACTACTGGCTACTCTCCTTATCACCTAGTCTTTGGAAAATAGCTTATATTTCCAATTGAAATTGAGATAAAGACTCTAAGAATGGCCCAGGAAATTGGATTGGATCTGATTGAAGCACACACACATTGCTTACAACAGCTCACCGAGTTAGATGAAGCATGCTTGTTCTCTCTTCAACGCACAAATTTTATTCAACAACAAAGAGATAGCTGGGATGATAAGCATATCAATATGAAATCCTTCCAGAAAGGTGATTGGGCGCTTCTCTATGATTCCATATTTCAATATTTTCTTGGTAAATTGTAGACAAGGTGGCTAGGAATGTATGAAATCAATTAATTTCATGGTAATGGAACTGTCACTTTAGTTACCATCGACGGGTCTGGTTCTCCTTTTCTGGTAAATGGACATTGAATATGACTCTACCATCAACTACTTTCAAAAGAATCTTTTTTCCAAGAAGTAAGTAACGATCCTACTGTTCAGATTTTAGCTAGCTAAGAAGGTAACCCAATAGATTCAGTTCCATGAAATTGTTGTCTTTCCAACACTGTACATATTGTATATAGTTTTCTTTAAAGATTTGATTGAGTTTTTTGGTTTTTACTTTCTATGAAAGTCACTATAAAAGAGCTTTGGAGAATAAAAACTAGAAAAGATGACTATAATGAATATAATTAGCACTCTTTTCTATTCCTTATTCAAACTTCAAATTTCTCCAGTCTCACTTTGAAAAATCCATCCAATATAAACCTTGTTTTACACAGGAGATGAATATGTCATTTTTTGCAACAAAAAGTTGGGCAATTACACTAAAACAATACGCAGTTGTAGTAAATAGAAAATGAATGCATGACACTGCAAGCCATCCAATACTGTGATCATTGAATAAACCTACCTATAAAATTAAATGAACTTAGTTGATGACTAATCAATCCTAGATTCACTAAAACTTTCTGCGGGAGGTATCCAATTACTTAATTAGATGGTTGAGTTTGAACATCAGAGCCATTTTTTCCTGAAAGTAACAGATGTCGTTCCCTTTGTTGTGATTTTTGTTCCTTTTTTGGGTAGTGTTGTTCATTCGAACGTAACAGTTGTTGTTCCCTTTGTTGTGAATGTCGTTCCCTTTTTTGTGGGTAGCTTCATTCATTCAAACGTAATAGTTGTCGTTCCCTTGGTTATGATTTCCATTCCCTTGTTGCGGGTAACATCATTCAATCGAATGTAACAATTGTTGTTCCCTTTGTCATGGATTTTGTTCCTTATTTCAAGTAGTGTTGTTCATTCGAAAGAAACAATTGTTGTTCCTTTTTGTGGTTGTTCCTATTGTTGTTCTTTTCCCTTGAAAGTCATGAATTTTTACCAACAACACGTTTTTCTTTTATGACTACTCCTGATATGTTTAGCCAATCCTTTGGGTATGAAATTCACTAACTAATTTTCAACAACATCACTTCTAATTATCATAGTAACTATTTTTCATTTTCTTTTGTGGACTATCTAGCATTCCTTATAAAATTGTTTATGGATTTATTTTTCTAAATTATCTTAATATTGTTCATAATCCTTAACCACCGTAATTTGTTTCTTTCCCCTATATATACATATACTTGAATGATAATTTTCCTTCTCATCATAATAAGGAGTGTAAGGAACATTTTTACTTGGCATTATTACACTTATTACATCATCCCACACTCTTAAGGAGTAGATGAGACTCCCTTAATAAATCCTTAAAAAAAGAAAGGAAATAATAATTAAATATAAATAAAGAAAATAAAATTCTCCCACAAAGGATAGGGGGTCTCATCATGAGCCAACCTACCACGATCATAAGAGATTAACATAAGTGAAATTTCCACTATCTCTACCATACCAGGGCAATGGCCTTTGGAATTTAAGGTTAAAGGACAAGAGGTCTCATCATGAGCCGGCTTGTTCACTTAGGTCACGATCTACTGAGTGGAAATGTTGTTATCTGGCTACCAAACCAGGATAGTGGCCTTTTTGGGAAAATAATATTCAAACTATTTATTGAGGATACTGACTCATCTATGGGTTAAAAGGAAACCCTGTTGAGGCTATGGATGCCTGCTGGCAGTAGTGGCTCTTCCTTTGGTATGGAAGTTTATCTTAAATAGGATAAGTTTTTATTTTGTTCGTAGGATTCCTTTCTTAAAAAAAGAGGCTATCATTCTGGTTATATTCAACACAAGGGAAAGTAACAAAGTTATAACATGTGACATCTTTATAAAATGTGAACAAATTAGGACTACCTGGAATACTCTTCCTTAACATATTTGAACATTGGTATTTGAACTTGCTCCCACAAAAGGTGTGATTATCGTTCATGATTAACATTAAAGTGCTTTGAAAGTTATTAATGGCCATTCTCCCAGCAGTGGTGACATAATAATTATCCCTCACTTTACTAACCGCCACCATTATGCTCACACATATCGATGGTCGAGGTCGACCTTTTCATTTATGAAGGGGCAGATATTCCACACGATTATCAATAGATCATAATGATTACAATTAATGGTAAAAATTTGTATTTATATATACCATTTTTGTTCTGTAATTTTTACCATTTTTAGTAATATTTTCTCACAGGCTGGTCTAACTTAGTTTGCAGTTGGGAATGATAGTTGTGTTGACTTGTTTACAGAAAACATGGGTGGCCTAACCATCTGCAATGATCCTATATTGTTGCAAGTAACTGACCAAGAAAGGGGAATTATACACCGTCTAGGATGGACACAATACTTTAATAGATTGCAAGGATTCGATGTAAATGTCACGCTAGATGTTTTCCAAAACTTAAACTAGGGAGTCTCAGTAATTCAAGGAATAAAATTACTAATTACCGATGCCATTATAGCTCAGGTAACAGGCCTCCCAAATGAAGGAATACAGTGGACCAAGAAATATATAGCACTCAAAGAGGCTGTGGAGTCTTTCACGGACCTAGGAGAAGAATTTGACAAAAAAGGGAAAGCTCTCAACCCCTCTGCTCTCAGAAAACCATGGAAGGAGATAGCAGGTGTGATAGAGAGATATATCACATGTGACAGGAAATATGACATGGTGAGGCCTCTCCACCTCAAGTTGATGGAAATATTAAAACAAAGGTCAGTGATAAATCTACCATTCTTTTTTAATATCGTCCTGCATGAAGTCGTTGGAAGGACCTAGAAATCCAAAGACCCTGATAATGTAATTAGTCATCATAGGTTAGTAAAATTGATAGTAAAAAGGGCCTTAAACCATACACAAATAACTTGGGGGGAATTAATTGAGCCCGATAGGCCCCTACAAATTGAGCAACTTGAAGTACACCATGAAATTCCCCCACGGGGAATTGAGGCAGCCCAGACAGAAGGAGATAATGCCCAAATTGAAATTCTAGTACCCCAACCTGAAATGGAAGAAGACCTCATTTAGTTGGTAGAAGCTCGGAGCATCCAGGAAGGAACATGAAATAAGAAGAGACAGAACAATTTATGTTCCTGAAACCTCCACTATAAAAAGAAGGGTAAAGAAATAGCACAACTCAAAAGCACTCAGAAAACTATACAAATAGAACAACCATCACATGAAAGCCTTGCAGAACAACAAGAAGATTTATTTAGAAGTTATGAAGAAGATATGGCCCAAGTATTAGGAAATTTAGGGATATCACTTACTGAAGATATAGGCAGGTCAGGAGAGCCCCAAGCTCCAACTTCTTCTCATTCAAACCTTGTCATGGATCTTCCTGATATGGAGATGTGATTTCCTGAGGGAGCATAATAGCCAAAACCTCACATTGAGTTAAACAGTACTTTAGAACAACCAGAGCACCCAGAAGATACAGGGAAGAAGTTACCAGTTGATCAAGGTGGGGAAGACTTTGAAATTCCCCATAGACAGAAATAAACAACAGGAAAAGGAAATAACATAATCAAAAAATTAGAACATGAAAACAAGACATTGAGGAAAAGGGTTAAGAAAATAAAAGTATTAAAACAAAAAGTTGGCAGATTGATAGAAACAATTAGACAAATTAGAGAGAAGTTGGAATAGGCTGGCAAATCCCATAAGAAGAAGAAATCTAAGAGGGCTAGAGTATAGGGAAGAAATCCACTTCCCATAAGGACAATTTACACCAATTATGTTGGAACAAAAACAAAATTCCATGCTCCTTTGGAGACATTTGAAATAGAAACTCATACAAAGGTTCCAACAAAAATAAAGAAAATTTTTCAAACTAAAGAAGTATTTCAATCTCCCGAACATGAAGCCATTATTAAAAGGCTGGAAGCAGAACTAGAACAATCCCAACAAACCCTAACTCAATGCATAAGTGAAATGGTAACAGTGTCAGAACATCAGAAAGTTGTCAGACAACTCTGAGCCATGTCGGCAAATGAGAATGATACCTTTGTTGAGCTCAACAAAGCTAAATAAAAGGTGAAAAAGGTACTGGGACAACTTGATATAGACTTGGAGCAGATCAAAGAAATTTTCTCTATTTATTCTGATATATTAGCTTATAGAGCCCCTACTAGTAATTATGCCTTATTTTTATTAGAACGATATCTGTTGCTAAAAGTGAAAGTTATTAGAGCAGGAACATCGTATGAGTTCACCACTGTTTCTAATTTTGTTTCTTTTTTTAAAGAACAAGAGGATGGAATACAATAATTTTTGTGTGAACTATATATTCACAACTTCATCCTAGGAGAAAACATAAAAGAGAACCCCAATCCATTCACTGGGGATATCCAGTTTCAAGCCTTCTTGTCTTTTTCCAAAAATCAAACTAGGTGGGCTAAAGCACATAAGGTTTTCATGAAAAGGGAGAATGGACTAGACCTATGGATCAGAGGGGAACCTCCTAAATCCTTTGATACCATTATGCAACACAGAGCATTCATGAAGAGGGATAAGGTTGTAGAATCTTTATCTCCCATCCATATACATGTTGTACATTCAAGTCTACATTATTTTAGAGAGATTAAAGAAGAAGCAATTTTTGCTGCCAAATTAAGAAGGAATGTCTCTTCAAATAAAGTCAAGAACAGGGAACCATTTGGTTTTAGAATTTTTCAAGCAACTTCTTTCAGGTTAAAGAGGTATGCCAAAATGATCATGGCTGAAGGGCCTTCCTAGATTGGATGCAGGTATAGTCCTCCCATTATTTGGTATCTTCCAAAGGGTTACCAGAGTGATTATGAAATTTGTAAGAAAAGGGAAGATGTTGCTTTTGAAGAGTTTAAAGGTAAGCATGGGTTCCAAAGACCTAGGTAAGAGACCTCTCCTCCCTTCAATATCTCTTCTTTACATATAAACTCTCTTGTTGCATGAGGACATGCAACAAGGTAAGCTGGGGGGTATGTTGAGTTGAGAAAAAGGTACAAATATTCTCCTTATTACTATGGTTTGTGATAGATTCTTTGTTGAATTTTCAATTAATTTGAAGTAATTAGGAAATAAAATGGTGAAAAATTCTTTTAAAATATTATTGAATGATATTAGATATTTTCTGAATTTTGGTTTGAATTGTTTTGATTTTATGTAGAAAATGGAAAATTGTTGTTAACTCAAGATAATTAAGAATATCATTAAGATGCACAGGCCATTGAAGATCGAACAAATTAGGCACAAAATAGTTTAAAGGAAGCTTGACTCTTTATCTTGTAATCTTCATAAATAGTAAAAGAAATCTTGAGGATCTCTCGATCCTCAAGATAACTTAATTTACTTATTTCATTGTAATATATAAAGGATAGTGAACAATAGAGAGATAACCAAGGAATTTAACCAAACATTAGGATCTCTTAATTGTTGACATTGTGTACAACCAATCCATTGTAAATGATTTACCAGTTATGGAATTAATGAAATCTTCAAGCATTTTGAGCATCTATGCATACTGATTTTTTCATAATAGTACCTTCTGAAGATTGTGGGCCCAGTCAAAATGAGTTACTGTCTCATTTGTAATCATATCAATTATGTTATAATTTTTTGATTTGAATTTATTTTCAAAACAATTAGATAGACTTGATAATGTGTTGATTCTTTTATGAATTGCTTATGTTGTTCATTTGCAGAGAATAGATGTTTCATTTGAATATTATCGATTGTTGTTCCATTTCCATTTGTTGTTAGTTTATCATTTGTGGATTCCTTTCATTTTCGCATATGTTGTTCCCTTTATCAAATTCACATTTGTTTTTCCTTTTTCTTAATTCACATTTGTTGTTCCTTCTTCAATATTTAGTAATTTGGTGTTCCTTTCGAATAGATTAATTAATCACTGAGAGGTGGATTCATTAACTGTTTTCTCAGATTAAATTATTGTTTCTTAGATAAATGAATTTAGTAAAGTGATTGATTCTTTGATTCATGGTCTATTATTTTTCATATTACAATTATGTTGAGTGAGTTATTAGTTTTAGATTTTTTAATGAATGTGTGAAGAACTTGATTATTGGAGTAATTTAGATAGACTCATATTTTATTTAACTTAATCATCTACATGATTTAAACCTCTTCGACTATCTACATAGACTTTGTTGTCATTCTTGAAAGAGAATACGAATACTCGGTTGATAAATCAATGTCAGACTAAGGTTGTTTTTAGGACATCTTTAGAGCCCAACAACTGTCAAACTTCAAATACCACTTCCTTGGAGCTTTCTTTAGGCCATACAAGCTCTTCTTCAACCTACATACCAAATTATCCTTCCCTTTAACCTCATACCCCTATGGATATTGAATATAAATATATTCCTCCAAATCCCCATGGAGAAAAGTTGTTTTTACATCTAACTATTCAAGATGAAAATCTTCTACTATCACAAGACCTAAAATAGTCCTAACTGAAGTCATTTTAAAAACATGAGAAAATATTTCATCAAAATATATACTTTTATTTTGTGGAAACCCCTTTACAACAAGTCTAGCCTTGTACCATTTTTTTCCTCCATCTTCTTCCTTCAACCTGTAAACCCATTTATTCTGCAATGCTCTTTTTCCTACATGCAACTGAACCAAGTCCCAAGTCTAGTTAGTTACCAAGGAATCCATTTCCTCTTTCATGCCTTTCTACCACTTCTTTTTGGTGTCTACCTGCATTTCCTCTTCATAACATTTTGGTTCACTAGAATCAGTCAACAATAAATAAGACAATGAAGGAGAGTATCGTTCAAGAGGTATACTTAACCTGGTAGATCTTCTAACAACACTTGCAAGAGTTTGAGGTACCTTCTGATCCTATTATTGTACATTATGATTTTCTGGTACCTTTGGAATTTCTTTTTTAGTGATCTCATCAAGCACCGTGTATTATGGTTTTTCTTTTTCTTGTTTCTTTCCCTGCAACTAATCTTTGTACATGACCTTATCATTGAATATGACATCTCTACTCCTAATGATTTTTTTATTTTCATAATCCCATAAGTGATAACCAAAATAATTAACACCTTATCCAATAAAGGTACACTTCTTATATTTTTCCTCAAGCTTTGTTTTATTTTCTTTATCAATATGGACAAATGATTCACAACCAAAAGTCTTCAAAAAAGAATAGTTTACCTTTTTACTTATCCATGCCTCCTCTGGAATTCTACCATCCAAATATATTGAAGGTCATATATTTATTAAGTAAACAACAATATATACAACCTCTACCCAGAACTATTAGGGAAAAAGAACATACAATCTCATACTCCTTGCATACTCCATGATTGTCATGTTCATCCTTTCTAACACCCCATTTTCTTGTGGTGTTCTTGGAACTATCTCCTCTCTATGAATCCCATGGTATGAACAATAATCATCAATATCCTTTCTGCAATATTAAACTCCATTGTCTTATCTAAGACACTTCAACCTTTTTCTTGTCTCATTCTCAACCAAAGATTTTCATTTCTTAAAAGTATAAAAAACATCAGATTTTTGGCGAATGCAATAAACCCAAGTTTTTCTAGTTTCATCATCAATAAAAGGAAAATAATAACAAGATCCACCAAGAGATGATACCTGAGTTGGTACCCATACATATGTATGCACAAACTCTAACCTTTCACTCTTTTTTTCTTTTCTGACTCTTAGAAATTTGACTCTCCTATGTTTTCCATAAACACAATGCTCAGAGAAATCCAAATCAATTTCTTTAAGATCTGGAAAAAAAAATATTTTGTAAAGTATCTGCATCCCTTTTTCACTCATGTGTCAAGTCCTATGATGCCACAATGTTGTATCCACTCCTGTAGAAGATATATATATATATATATATATATATATATATATATATATATATATATATATATATATATATATATATATATATATATATATATATATATATATATATANTATCCTTTGGTGACCTTCCACACCTTATCTGTAAATATGGATATACAACCTTCACTTTCCAATTGCCCTATTGAAATTATATTTTTCCTTAGATATGGAACATGTATTACCTCTTTAAACAACCATTTATTTCCATTTCTTTGATTTATTTTTACCTTTCCCATTCCAAAAAAATTTCATGGTGCATCATCACCCAAATGAACTTGTCCAAAATCACCTTGAACATAATCTAGAAAATATTTTCTATTTGGTGTGGCATGAAATGAATCCCCTGAATCTACTACCCAAGAATCATAAATATTATCTACAGAAAGAATCAAAGAATCTTGTAACACATCACCTGTTACATTTGCTTCCTTATTTTTCTCATGTTGTCCATCTCTTTGTTTCTTTGGATCTCTGTATTCTTTCTTCAGATGTCATTTCTTCCCACAATTCCAGCACTCTATATTTCCAAATCTGGATTTGGATATTTCCTTCCTAGAATTCCCATGGTTTCCTGAGCCCTTTCCTCTATCCTTATGTATTCCCATGTTCTCCATGTTTAACACATTACCTGATGTCTCATATGTGATTTTACGTCGCATTTCCTCACTAAGGATAACACCAACAACATCATCAAATTTTAAAGTGTTTGAACCAGAGACAAAGTTACTTACAACCATGACCAAGCCATTCCAACTTTCTAGCAATGAGCACAAGATTAGAAGAGCCCTTGCCTCATCATCAAAGTCCACTTTTATAGAACTTAGTTGATTAGTAACCATATTAAATTCATTTAAATGATATGCAATAGACCCACCTTCTGACATATTCATATTAAATAATCTCTTCATTAGAAATACCTTATTGGACACTGAGGGTTTTTCATACAGTTTATCCAATGTGTCCATCAACACCTTCATTGTATTTTCTTTCGAAATATTGAAATCCAGTGACTCTTCCAGGCTCAAAGGTATCATTTCTAGTGCCTTTCTGTCAAGAACCTCTCATTCTTTGTCCTTCATGGACGTCAGCTTATTTGTTATTCCACCCAATGGTAGGAATAGATCCTTCTGATATAAATAATCTTCCATCTGCATCTTCCATAAATGGTATTTTTTTCCATTACATTTCTCAACCCTAAACTTTCCATCTTCTGTCATTGCTCCCACTCGAACCAGGAACCCTATTTTACTGTGATTTACCTTTCGCTCTGATACCAGTTGTTAGAAAAATAGGATCATATAGCAATAAAATAAAATAAATGCGGAAATAAAAAAACAAAAGATACATAATACAATAGAGACACATGTATACATGGTTCACCCAGTGTGGGCTACATCCACCAAAGAAATTTACAGGTCCTTCATTTATTATTATGTAGAAAATGAAGGGATACAACCTACAACACAGTCGTTGTAACTTCCTTTTCTTTCTCTCACAGTCTCCTCACTCAGAACACAATATTAGCAATAATACATAGCTGCAATAAATTTCCCTCATAAAAGAGGGTTTCCTTCTAGGGAAAAAAACCCTAACATAACTTCTACCGTCAAATCTGCGACCTTATAATGAACGGTCCATATTTACTATGAAATTACAATGTACTTTTACAAGGAAAAGTTTCCTTCAGGGGCTTCTCCTGCGAAACCCCATCAGGGAATTTTGTCCCCCGAATTCCCGGTTGACCCTAGACCTTGCAAAGGGGGTAACCCCCCTCTACACTCCCCCACATGGAGGAGTGTACATTCTTTCAAGGTGTAAAGTCTTCATGGGTATAAACACAACTGAAAACAAAGACCTATGAATCAACAAGATAATCATGCTCCATAACCAACAACAAAATCACAATTGGGTGACGTAATTGAGTTTTGTAAGCTCCGAAAGGCCTGTATGGTAGAATTCCATAGTACCACGATTCCCACAATCACCCGACTAATGGGTCTTGAAATTTGACCCCCTATGCCAGATTTGCATTGTGCCTCATTGAGAAAAAATATAGTTCTAGAGATCCTCTAAGAAATACTTTTTCAGGTGACAGAATCATNCCCCCCTAAATGGAATTTGGTGCTAGGAATCCAATGAAACTGACGGTTCATTGATCTGATGCACGGTTTGTGTTTTATTTTGATTTTACACTAGCCTCTTGAAGCCATTCAAGGAGACAAGGACAATTAGGTGAGTAATTGAGTTTTGTAAGCTCTAGAAGGTCCGTATGGCCAACGCCGATGTGACCACAGTGATGATAATTTCCTGACATAGGGGTTTTGAAGGTCGACCCCCTATGTCGAATTTTCATTGTGCCTCACTGAGAAAAACCCTAGTTCTGAAGATACTCTAACAAACACTTTTACGAGCAATGGAATCATAGGAGAGGGGTTCCCCCTACTTGGAATATCGTTCCAGGAGCCCAACAGAACTAACGATTCATTGATCTGAGGCATGGTTTGCATGTTATGGAATGTTGCAATTCACCTCCTGAAGCCATTCAGGGACAACATGAAAATTCGGTCTAGGGGTAAGATTTGGAAGCTCCGTATATCCAACTCTCACATGACCATGATGCCCACAATTGCCCAACACAAGGGTCTTGAAAGTTTAACCCTGTGTGGGGTTTGAATTGTGCCTCACTAAGAAAAAATCTAGTTCTAAATATCCTCTAAGAAATACTTTTTAAGGCAATGGAGTTATAGGAGATAGGTCCCCCTAGCTGGAATCCAATGCTAGGAGTCCAATGGAAGTAATGGTTCATCGATCATAGGCACCGTTTTCATGTTATATCGAGTTGCTACTTGCCTCCTGAATCCATTTAGAGAGACAATGATAATTTGGTCCTATTAGCACTAAGATTCACCCTTAGACTGCTAGAGGATAAGGCCAATACCCATCAAATAGATTTGTAATGGTAAATGTAACAAAAAGTGTGTTTTTGAAAGGTGAGAGGGAGCTAATAAAAATCGTTCATCAATGAACAATGATGCCTACATCAAATCATCTTCCCATAGAGAAAGTCTAATCCAAATATAACAAAAACAAGATAAAATTTGCACAGAAGAATGAGGAAGAAACATAAAGAGAATAATGTAGGTGTACATCTGGTCCAACTAACTAATCCCTGAAGAAAAATCCAGAAATAAAGATCTTCCTACTTCAGGAATTAAAAGAAGTTTATGATGATGCTTTCATATAGTCAAATCCTTTGTTGCATAAAAAAAATAGCATGGATCCTTCACACATATCTAAAACCTAAAAGAAAAATAAAATAATTGTGTTCCATATTAGTATTAGCAACATCAATTGAAATACATGTTTTTCAGTGAGGTATACAGAGCCGCAAAAACAAAACAGTTCCTTTTTTATTACTCTGCCTCCCCCCTTAGCTCTTTATAACCTTAATATACTCTTGTACCATGAAATATATATAAATATGGGTCCTTTCCATCTCACCAATTCGAACTCCAACCCATTTCCCAAAATAGAAACAATTACAAACAAAGAATGAAACGTTTTAATTTATTTCCTTCTTTTTAGGAGGTGAAATTATGAAAAGTAGGCTTCCAAATGCCACTTCTAATTCTCAAACTATAATAGATGTATAAAATATGAGAATGGTTTTTGTATATAATCTCATTCTTAATAAAATCCTCTCTTGGTGTATTGAAATTCATCTCCATATGGTCGAAATACATGTTGCAAAAACCTGTCTCAAATAGGAAATCATGAAAACTGAAAACATAGGGCTCAAAGATTCCTTCGAATCTCCCAATCCATGACACCTTTGTGAAAAATGAAAGAGCTTAATGTTCTTGGGTCTGTTACTAGAAAACAAAATCATTTTTATTTTGAAAATTCATCCTGGTTCACCCGTATATCCTCTTGGAAGTAAACTGGTAAAAAATACCAATTCAATAGTCTTAGAACAGAGTTTTCGTAGCACATTTCATAGCAGCTGTCTAAATTTGCAATGCTTGATCCAGTTCATAGCACCAAAGGAAAATCAATTAGCCAAACCCTTCTTGACCTCCAAACAAGACAAAAAATCTCATAGATTACCTGATGACCTTGAGTTTGATGCTGATAACTTTGAATTTGCACCAGGATGCTTGTAACCTATCCAACCCACAACCCTCTTCCTTAACTAGTTTGTAGAGCCAACTCAAATATATATTGCACACTTGAATGGATTTATAGTGACAAAGGAGAGACTTTGAGTACAACTTGGATGTACGACATGGAAATGAAATGATACAAAAAACCAAAGGTATGACTCATGAGCCTTTTTACCTATCATGACAACAATCTCATAGCTCAAATTTTAGACAAAGGATATATATAGCCTTTGTCATTATGAAACCAAATCTAAATTATGATTACAAACTAAAGAATCAACACCTATGTCCTATAAACCTTATGACTCAAAGAAAATAACTAAGGTGAATTTGTTTGATCCATACAATCTTATGTGTTAACAAGTCCGGTGGAAAAAAACCACAATTGAGTGACACAACTGAGTTCCATAAGCTCTGTAAGGTCTGTATGGCCAATTCCAATGAGACCATAGTGCCCAAAATTGCATGACACAGGGGTTGTGAAATTCAACCCCCTGTGTCGGATTTGCATTGTGCCTCACTAAGAAAAACCCTAGTTCTGGAGATCCTCTAACAAACACTTTTACGAATGATGGAATCATAGGAGAGAGGTCCCCCTATTTGGAATCTAGTGCCAAGAGTCCAATGGAACTGATGGTTCATTGATCTGAGGCATGGTTTTCATGTTATGGTGTGTTGCAATTTGCCTCTTGAAGCCATTCAGGGAAACAATGACAATTTGGTATGGGAGTACAAAATCAAAATCGGGTGACGTAATTGAGTTTTGTAAGCTTCAGAAGGTATGTATGGACAACACCCATGGGACCATGATGCCCACAATCGCTTGACACAGGGGTCTTGAAATTTTACCCCCTGTGTCAGATTTTCATTGTTCCTCACTGAGAAAAACTCTAGCTCCGAATATCCTCTAAGAAACACTTTTTTGGGCGACAAAATCACAAGAGAGGGGTCCCCCTAGCTAGAATAATATGCCAAGATTCCAATGGAACTGGCGGTTCATCGATCTGAGGCATGTTTTGTGTGTTATATCGAGTTGCAACTCACCTCATAAAGTCATTCAGGGAGACAATGACAATTTGGTCTGGTGGCACAAAATCACAATTGGGTAACATAACTGAGTTTTATAAGCTTCAAAAGGTCCATATGGCCAACTCCCACATGACTAAGCTATCCAAAATCACCCAACATAAGGGTTGTGAAATTTAAATCCCTATGTCGAATTTGCATTTCGCCTCACTGAGAAAAACCTTAGTTCCATAGATCCTCTAACAAAGACTTTTACAAGCGATGAAATCATGGAAGAGGGGTTCCCCTAGCTAGAATCCAATGCCAGGAGTCCAATAGAATTGACGGTTGTTGGGACAAGGGTAGACCTAGGGTTCAATGCTACAACAATCCACCAATAAAGCCCTAACTATTGGCCCTTTCGCCAACACCTGCGAAGCAGATGAAGTATCACCCGAGGTAGAGGTAGGGGTGGTTGTAGGACTCAGATATATAAAACCTTAGCTGGGACATAGATCTGTGATTCTAACACTTAACAGAGCACTCAATAGTTAACATTCATTAATATCCAGTCTTAGTTACAACGCAGTTAAACCTTAATTACAAAATATCACAATATTCATTCAGATATAAGGTATTTAAGCACTAAGCATATCCACATAGGTCAGAAACATACTATTAAGAACATAGCATTGACATATCTATCTACCATTCATATATATTGAAGCACTAAGACAATTAACATATAAACACATCAACACATCACACAAAGCAGAGAAAAACAACATGTATGTGGTTCACCCCCACCCTGGGGCTACGTACGCCTACTCTTTGTCTTCTTTATTAGCTTGTTCAATAAGTTACATGAACATATCCTCAAAAACCCTACTCCGCAGAGGGCAAGGGATCTATGCAGATCACTATATCGTCCTCCCCCAAGTATATATAAGCACACAACCTTCCACAGTCTCTTACAATGACTTTCACTTAGCTCTGCAAGTCTCACATAGTATGCACAAAATAAATCTCCATTTAGCACTTATCACTGTCAATCACATAGATTGGACTACAACCATCACTTGCATCTAGCCAAAGGGAACTTAGCCATTCATATTCACTACATCACCTTAGCATCTATTTATACATACAAAATAGGCCTACGCATGGGTAAACCCATGGGACAACATTCCCATACCCGTTACATAAGCCCAAAGCCCAAAAAGGGGTCGAGATCCTGCGATCTCCACTTTATCTTGTGCTTCATTTTCGACAACCTGTCGAAGTCCCAAAAATAGGTCAAACATGACCAAGGATCCTTAAAACTTGGTCAAGGGCCAACAGGCCCCCAACACTCACCTATGACTCATCCTGAGTCACTCTAATCTAGGTAGCTTTGTTTCAAACTCCTCAAGCTTGTATCTATATGATTCAACTTGTTGTTGTGCCATGATCTCTTGTTCAACAAAATCTTGGATGACTGCTTTGTTGACAAGTCCCTCTAGGCATTGTTCATTTGTAGTGACAACTTGCTCCAGTACCGCTCCTCGGCCTTTGATCTATGTGAAAAGTTGGTAAGCCTCATCTTGTATAGTTTGGAGCCTCTAAGTTACTTCTATAACTCTGCTTTGAATAATGTGGACCTACTGTTGGGCGGTGCGCTGATCTTGGGATCGCTTCATTCTTTCCACAACTAACAGGGGCTTCAACTTCACCTGTATTTTTTCTACTTGATAATTCGCCTCTTGGATTTGTGACTCCAGTGCCTTCAGTTCTAGATTCTCAGTGATTTGCTCATAGGTCTGGGCATTGCGATCACTGAGTTTCTTAAATTTCATGGTGAGGTCTTTGATTCACTCAACTGTGCTTTGAGAAGTTGCTTCTGTTTGATACCTTACATCCTATGGGGTGTCGAGTACGGTACATATTTCTAAGTCTGTTATTCATTGTTGTAGCTGCAGGATAGATTATGCAGGCTTCTCTACTTGATGCGTGACTTGGTCTTCTTCTTGTGGCTCTAAGCCTATCACAGAGTGTAGTTCTTTGTTGACTAATTCTTTCACTTCGAGTTTCTCTGCAAGCAACTGTTCCTTTTCTTGTTGAATCTGTGTTTTCTCCTCTTCAAAATTTGTCTAGAGAGAAACCTTATCCTACTCCACAACTCGGATTTTTTATATGAGTACTCCTTTCACTTTCTTCAAGTCTTGGTTGGATTGTTTTGTTTCTTCTTGTACTCATAGAAGGCGAGCTTCGGTTGCATCTGCTAGTCAGCGGAGTTGGGATGGCTCATCTCCCAACTCTGGTTATCCCGATGGTAGGGGTGCAGTGGATACTGCGTGACTAGACTGAAGGGTCTGCTATACCCCTCAGAGTTTGACCTCAATTCTATCGTACATTTCCTCCTACTTAGCTTCTTGTTTTTCCATGATTTCAAGCAAAGCGTCATTTAGAGATGCTATGATGAAGTCAAAATCATCGGTAGTGAGTACAATCTTCATCTTGGTTATGGTGGCTTTGGATTTCTTCGGCGAAGAGGGTTTCTTGGGAGAAACATTCCTTTTATTCAGGGGATCAGACTCATCTCTAGGCGGTGTTGCTTCGCCTTGATTTTTCTCATGTTCCTTTTTGTTTATTTGTTCCACTTCGTCATCACCCCCTCGGTTAGGTGATACTGAAGAAGTCTTTCCTGAGGCACTTCTTAAGTCTTGGACCTCTCCAATCTTCTTCCTCTTGTTGGGTCCGAGTGTATCATGTTATTTTTGCATGGATTATGGGCTGTCAAGGTCAGAAATATCTTCAGGGTCTGTAGGAATGTGGTTTGGTGACTAGTCCTTAGTAATCTCCTCAAGGTCATCTTCCATGAGCTTGTAGTATGACTGAAGCTACTCCTTATGTTCATCAGCTCGTGTTGTAATGTAGATGAAGTGTTGATATATGTGAAACTTCATCAGGGGTCAGAAACTCTATAGGGTGTTCAGAGTCATGTGAGGTTCATCTTCGATGGCTCTCTTTAGCTGGAGGTAATATGTATGAAAAACAACGTTTGACTTCCACTGTTTTTTCATATCACTTGAGTACCAGAGCATGGTGAACTTCATAGAAAGAGGATCGAACAACTTGATATCCGGGAAGGTCACACCTTCCAACATCTCCCAGGAAACAAAGGCGATGAGGATCAGGAACCAGCTAAAGTGAAAATCATAGCCCTAATCATGTGCTTCGTGGAAGTCTAGTTCCAGCTGATTAACTAGGTACTTCACCTAGTTCATCTGTAGACCTTCCAGGCACTTCCCTACAAGGTCAACGAAAAATCATGTGACATGTGTGGGCTGGTTCTTCCTTACTATATTTTCGGCTATTAAATGGAAGGCTAGATGTAATACACCATTCTAGATGGAGGCTACCTTGTAGCCTCACGTCCCCTTTTCAACATCGTTGTATGTATCCTTGATCTTCTGTGCTAGTGCATGATCTATGTCTTTTCCTGGATAGAAATTCTGTGGGTTGGGTTGCATACTTAATCTGATGATCCTATGGATCAACATCAGATCGATTGTGATACGACTGTCTAGCCATAAGTATTCACCATGGTAACATGAAAGGAGTAGCTTGATAGAGGCCATGACTTCCTAGTGCCTTCTGAAGTGTGGGATTTTCATTACATTTAACAGGGTGGAATGTGCAAGGTTCATCATCCATGGCTAGGGTATTATATTTGAATTCTTCCCCTTTGTCTTGGTCAAGTATTTGTATGGGGAGAGCATGCTATAGTTATTGCAATCTCTGAGGTTGAAGTCACTGAACTTCAACATTGCAATCTTGTCCTGTTGTGCTCTCATTCCACGTATCCCCTTCGAGAGGTATGCAATAACCATGGTGTAATTTAAATCTCTTGGCACACTATCAAGACTCACCACATCAGCCAGAGGCAGGATGTAGTCAAGCAATATGGTCGGGATCAACTTTTCATTTTCTAGGTCATCTCTGTGCTTGGTTCTCTTCTCTGTTGATTCTGGGATGGTCTGGCTCCGTGAGAAGCAAATGAAGAGGCTTGCACACATCTCATCGATGACGTTTATATACCCACATACATCACTCTTTCATACATGAATCTCTCATTCATGAGGTTGATGAGTACTTCCTTCATAGAATATTCGAGTGCGCTAAGTTCTTCAGACATACATGCTCGGGGTTGAATATCTCGGGTTTGAAGAGTAACTTCTCAATGTAATGGGATAGATGGAAATAGCACAATGGTCACTATAAAAAATCAACTATTTTGCAGGCTCAGATAGTCACGGTTGGAAAAAGTGTTCTCGTTGCGTGGTGTGATGGGATAAATAGATAAATTGCCAACAGATATCTTGCAATGGGTGAGAATCCTTCATTGTCTCATTTATGTCTGTTATGGCATGGTCCCAATGGTCTGGTGGCAAAATTTATGACCATACATTCATTTCTACCCATTCGGGCCATCGATCTAACAATTATATTGTTCCCAATGGATATATTTCTTTGCCATGTGATGTAGTTCTGATATCTCAACGAATTTCCAATTTTGCAAATTTTCCTTCTACGAAGTTCTCTCTGGAACTTTCTGTAACTTTTCTATCTTATCTCTCTTCTTACTTAGTTTTCTAGCCTTCTTTCTAGTGAGCTTCATCTTGGGATTCCTTTTTCCATTCTGATTCTTATCTTGTTTTGGCAGAGTAACTTCGCGTTGTTTAGATTATTGCCTAGAAATCAGGGGTAATACTTCTTATGTATCTGGAATAGGTACTTCAGTATTCTGTAGGTCTTCTAGTGTTCATCCCACTTCGACATCCAAGTCTCTAGTTTTAAATATCTTCAGTCGGTTCTCCTATTCTTCAATCAAGTGTGCGATCCTCCTAGTCATGAAATATTTTAACTCTTGCTTCTTCTTCTCTAATATTTCTTCTTCTTTCCTTCTGGCCTGACCTATTTCAATCCAAGGTTTTCCTAGTAACATAGAAAATGGAGAGTTGTTCTCTGTAGGGACCAGGATTTTATTTAAGCTACCGTGAATTGAAACAGAGTGGAAATTTTGAAACTTACTAAAATTCCCTTACTCTAGCATATTCATTCCCAGATTTTAATAAATAAAATAACATTTCATATAAGAATTTCATATAACAATTTGCATACAAGTTAAATTTAAGTAACACTTCAAAATTTTGAGTTTAAATTAAATACCTATCTCTGATGCTACTATCTGCAGCAGCTTGAATCTTCGCTTGAACCTTCGCTTGAGCACCCCCAAAACCGGCCACCCTACCGACCAGTACGCCTAGCCCTAGGACATCTACGGACGTCCTAGCCCTCCGAGCCCAAAACCCCTCAGCCCCGGTGTGCACTGTAAATCCCACTGTTCTAACTCTATCTCAAAGCTCCCAAAAATCTCCCTGTCGACTGCATGAATGAATAATCCCCCCAAAATGAATCCTCCTCTTTCCCTTATGCCTCCTTCACCGCCCTCGCACCTTTACTCCTCACCAAACACCCTATCCATTCATTAAAGCCTTATCTGTTCATTTAGTTCTTTATTAA
>ML781153.1:544619-590919 GCA_009831015.1 Picea engelmannii | reverse complement strand
ATACTTCAGCTAAGTATAATCAAAATAATTAATTAATAACTTGTAATCAATTAAGGTTATATAATAATTAATTATAATTTAGCTAGTGTTTAGGATTATTTATGAAATTATTCACAGTAATAAGAAAAGGGTCATTACATTCTCAATAAATTTAACAACTTCAAATTCTTCCTCTATCGAAGTTCCATTAGCATTCATAGATATCTGGGTGAGATTTCCACATAGGTTTATCAGCTTTCCTCTAAATAACCCTATTCCTCCCAATGAAGGAATCATAGCAGGCTTTCCTAGAATTTCCCAAGTTCTTTCTGTCATAATATTTACCTATGTTTCTTCATCCAGAACATAGTCAATGTCGAAGTCTCATATTCTTTCTTCTATGCACTCTTTTTCTTTGAAGATCTCTGATAAATTAATATGTCGGTGATTATTTAGGGTTTCTTTCATTTGCATTAATACAGTCTCTTATTCTTTTTGAGGTTATGCCATGGTATTAGTTGCCTGACCTTCCTCATGGTCTTCTTGCTCATATTCATTTTTTCAAGCTTAGCAGTCATTCTAGGGAAATCTAAAACTTGATGATCCATAGCTTTACAACAAAGACAACCAAGCCTTTTACCAGGGCATTCCTTAGCAATATGTCTGAATCTTCTGCAACTGTAACAAAGAGTTAATCCTCTCTTTCTCTTAAATGATCCCCATCATTTATTGTACTACGCACTAGAATCATGGTAGTTAACCTACAAAAAAATCTTTCTAGGATCTTGCATCCATTTGTTAGTCCAAACATTCTCTGTATGCATAGGTATAACATATATTTCACTATTCTTATCAGTTCTACAAATATCAAATCGTCTTTCATCTATCAGTGACCTAGTTTTCAAGATAAGACAAATCTTATCAAACATACCTAGATTCATACTCTAGAAAAAAAAAAATTCCACTTATCTTACTTCTACAGAGCACAAAGCTTACAGGTCTTACCTCTTTAGTCTCACTTTCACCTTTATTAAGGCACACAGCTCTCAGATCTTACCTCTTTTCTTCATATCTTCCCTCTTTTCTTCATATTTGACCCTTCCTCTTGGCACAGAGAGCCACAGATCAAGTAGTGCAGCGTATTAGGGAAACAATTCTATGCACGGAGATTTTGTCTTTTTCAGTTCAAATATTCACACAAAGCTCATTTTTACTCAGTTCCCAACAATCATAGTTTCAAGTCAGATCTTTGCACAAAGCTTCTTCTTCCTTAGTTCCCAGCAATCACAGTTTCAGGTCGGATCTTTGCACAAAGATTCTTTATCATCAGTTCCCAACAATCACAGTTTCAGGTCCCGGCAACAGAACCATTTCTTGGCATAGGGGTAGACCCACAGCTCAACGCTACAACAACACACCAACAAAACCCTAACTATTGACCCTTTCGGCAACACCTACAAAGTATATGAAGTCTCACCCGAGGTAGAGGTAGGGGTGGTTACATGACTTAGATGTCTGCAACCTTAGCTAGGACATAGATATGTGATTCTAACACTTAACATAGCACTCAACAATTAACATTCATCAGTATCTAGTCTTAGTTACAATGCAGTTAAACCCTAATTACAGAATATCACAGTATTCATTCAGATCTAAGGTATTTAAGAACCAAGCATATCCACATAGGTCATATCCATACTATTAAGCACATAGAATTAAAATATATATATACCATTCATATATATCAAAGCACTAAGAACATTAACATATAAACACATGAACACATTTCACAAAGAAGAGAAACACAACATGTACATGGTTCACCCCCACCTCGGGGCTACGCCCACCAAATATTTGTCTTCTTTATTATCTTCTTCAATCAGTTACATGCATAGAGCCTCATAAACCCTACTCCGCAGAGGACATGGGATCTACATAGCTCAGTAGATCCTCCTCCCTCGAGTAGATCTAAGCACACAACCTTTCACATTCTCTTACAATTACTTGCACTTATCTTTGCAAGTCTTACATAGTATGCACAAAAGAAATATCCACTTAGCACTTAGCACTATCAATCTTATCACTTAGCACTATCAATCACATGGATTGGACTACAACCATCACTTGCATTTAGCCAAAAGGAACTTAGAGATTCATGTTCACTACATCGCCTTAGCATCTATTTATACATACAAAATAGGCCTAAGCATGGGTAAACCCATGTGCCGACATTCCCATACCCGTTACATAAGCCCAAATCCCAAAAAGGGGCCAAGATCCTATGATATTTTCTTCGTCTTGTGCTCCGTCTTCGACAGCCTTCCGAAGTCCCAAAAATAGGTCAAACATGACCAAGGATCCTCAAAACTTGGTCAAGGGCCAACAACGGTTCATCGATCTGAGGCATGGTTTTTGTGTTTTGGCGTGTTGTAATTTTGTCTTGGGGTACAAAATCACAATCAAGCAATGTAACTAGGTTTCTTAAGCTCTGAAAGTTCCATATGGACAATGCCCATGGGACTATAATGCATACAATTGCCCAAAATAGGGGTTATTAAATTTGACCCCCTATGTCGGATTTGCATTTTTCCTTAATAAGCAAAACTATAGTTCCGTAGATCCTCTAAGAAACACTTTTTGGGTGATGGAATCACATGAGAGGGGTCCCCCTAGTTGGAATCTGATGTCAGGAGTATAATGGAATTGACGGTTTGTCGATCTGAGGCATGGTTTGCCTGTTATGTCAAGTTGCAACTCACCTCCTAAAGCTATTCAGGGAGACAATGACAATTTGGTCTGGGGGCACAAAATGACAATTGGGTGACGTAACTTAGTTCTGTAAGCACTAGAAGGTCCATATGGCCAATTCCCATGCGACCATGGTGCCCACAATCGCCCGACACAGGGGTTGTGAAATTTGGCACCCGATGTCGGATTTATGGGAGTGCTCTTTCTCTCCTTGACTCATTCACCTACATGTTGAGTTATTTGTAATTGGTTATGACATGATATATTATTTTATCTTCTACACTTGAGTTTGTTAGCACTCATTTTGGAGGGCGCACTCTTCTCATGGAGATATTTTGTCCCACATGTGTGACTACTTGTGGTGCTTAGCATACATTTTGGAGAGCACCCACTTGTTTGAGGAGTTTTTTGTACTCACCCACATTATTTTAT
Source organism: Picea engelmannii (assembly GCA_009831015.1). Classification (NCBI taxonomy): domain Eukaryota; kingdom Viridiplantae; phylum Streptophyta; class Pinopsida; order Pinales; family Pinaceae; genus Picea; species Picea engelmannii. The sequence continues at coordinate 587,760 of ML781153.1, read as the reverse complement.
TTATTTTTTACTCTCACAAACTTGTAGGATGCCATCTCTACCAATTTAGTGAAATCTATAATGGCAAAGGATTCTCAGAGAAAACTTGAAAATAGGACACATGGGTTTTATGAGGATTTCAAACTTATTCAACCTACCATATTTGATTTTTCTGTAGCATAAAATTTTATGGGCCTTAATTCCATTTTATAAATATGGGCTTGAAATTTTGTAAGTCTTGGAAAAATACTAAAAAGGCCTAAAGTGCCATTTTAGCCATCTTGCTTCTCTCATATAGATGTGATGCCAAATTGATGGATCACATAAGGTAATTTTTCATATGAATGAAAAAAGTTTTCACCTTTCTTTCTTCATTTGGAATTAATATAAAACCCTCTACAATAATTTTAAAAGGATTCCTTATCCCCTATGCATGATCTATTTTAGAACAGATTTGAATTGCACAGAATACAGTGGTATTTTTAGTACACAGAAAGAATGTTGAGAATGAGAAGTGATACATCATTAGTAAATGCATAAACCCCTTTCTAGGGATGGTGTACATGAAAATTTGGCATGCACACCATCCCTATGGCTTCTGTGTATGCAAAATTGGCATGCACACCAACCAATAGGGGTGGTGTGAATGCCAATTTGGAATGCACAACAACCCCAGGCCTATGGATTTTGTGCATGCTAAATTAGCATGTGCACCAACCAAAAGATGCCAATTTTGCATGCACAACAACCCTAGGGATGGTGTGCATGCCAAATCGGCATGCACACCAGCCCTATGGCTTCTGTGGATACCAAATTAGCATGCACACCAACCAATATGGATGGTGTGCATGTCAATTTGGCATGCACAGTAGCCCAAGGGATGGTTTGCATGCCAAAGTTGTGGGTAGATATTCCATCCTATGGTCCTATCAATTACTTTGATTTGCCAAATTCAGTCCACATGTTTTTGCATTTTTAGCTGGCAAAGCTTAGGGTTCAATCATTACTCTGAGATAATTAGCCACCCGTGTTCTAATTGTGGGTTGGGAAGTTTTCACCAACAAGTGATAGGTTTTGTTGGCACGGGGGAAGACCTGACGTTCAATGCTACAACAATGCACCAACAAAACCCTAACTACCGACCCTTTCAGCAACACCTGCAAAGCAGATGAAGTCTCACCCGAGGTAGAGGCAGGGGTGGTTGCACGACTCAGATGTCTGCAAAATTAGTTGGGACATAAATATGTGATTCTAATGCTTAGCAGAGCACTTATCAATTAAGCTTCATAAATATTTGGTTCTTAGTAACAGCGTAGATGTACCCTAATTATAGAGTATCATAGTATGCGACCAAATCCATCATCTAATAAAACTTAACATAACAGGAACATATTAGATGTAGCAGATTCAAGAGATAAGCATATCCATATAGGTCATATATAGCATTCATTCACATGATTAGGCACAAAAGAACATCAATTCTATCTAACATGCATCACATAGAAACACATCGATTCATCGCACAAAGTAGAACAACACAACATGTATGTCGTTCAACCCCACCATGGGGCTATGTCCACCAACTCTTGTTCTTTATTAATGTCTTCAATCGGTTACAACACACAATCATAAAAAATCCTTCTATGCACATGACAAAAGATTTGCGTGGCTCGCTAGATCCTTCTTCCTTGTGTCGTAGCACAAAGCCTTCTATAATCTCTATAATAACTTCCACTTAGCTCTATAGCCCTTTTATAGTCATGCACAGAGCACTACTAGCACTTAGCTTACATCACATAGATAGGTTGTTGTCTCCTACTTACTTCTCTTAGACATCTATTTATACATAAAAAAGTGGGCCTAAGCATGGGTGGACCCACGGGCCGACATCCCTTTCCCATTACATTGTCCCCAAACCCAAAAAGGGGCCCGAAAGTGGGTCGAGATCCCATTATCTCTGCTTTGTCTGGCACTCCATATTCGATAAGCTGTTAAAGTCCCAAAAATGGTCAAATATGACCAAGTGTTCCTCAAAACTTGGTCAAGGGCCAACATGCCCCCAACACTCACTTTTGACTCGTCCTGAGTCACTCTAGTATGGGCAATTCTGCTTCGAACACCTCGAGCTTGGCTCAAGATGCTTCGATCTACTGCAATGCTACTACCTTTTTCTCAGTGAACTCCTAAATAAGTGCATCATTGACTGGTCCTTTGAGGCATTGTTCTGTTGTACTTGCAACCTGTTCAATTTATACTCTTTGGCTTTCAAGTTCAATGAATAGTTGACATGCCTTTTCTTACACTAGTTGAAGTCGTTGAGAGACTTCCATTACTTTACTCTAGAGTGTGCATACTTGTTGTTGGTTCATGCATTGCTCTAGAAACCTCTTCATTCTCTCAACTAGTGACAAGGCCTTTAGCTACGCTTGTAACATGTTTGTCTGCTGCTGTGTCTGTTGGAGTTGTGACTCTAACGTTTGTAATTCTAGACTTTTCGCGAGGATTTCATATGTCTAGGTGCTTCTGGAGCTCAGCTGCTTGTATTCCAAGGCAAAGGATTTTAGTTGGTCAACTGTGCTTCGATAAATGGCCTCTCTTAGATATCTTATTTCTTGAGGTGTCTTAGGCACAGTGTGAAGTTCCAGGTCTGCGATGTGTTGCTGAAGTTGCTGGATCACTCCTTCCAGTTGTGCCACCTGCTGTGGAACTCGTTCTTATATCTAGACTTTGAGGAGTGTCATAGAGCGAAGTGATTTGTGAACCTATTCTTGTACTTCGAGTTGCTCTACGAGCAACTGTTCCCTATCTTGTTGTAGCGATGCTTTCTCTATCTCCCACTTTGCTTAAAGAGCTAGTTTTTCCTGTTCTACATTATTGTGTTGTTATATCATATCTTTTTGTGCCTGTGTCAAATCTTGGGTAGATTGTACTGTCTCTTCCTGAGAATGTCGAACGCGGGCTTGAACTTTATTGGCAATCTGGTGTAGTTGGGTTGTCTCATATCCTGGTTCTTTTGTTTCACTTGTCGAGGGTGCAATAGAAAATGTGTGGCTGGATTGTAGTGCCTGTTGCACTTCTTAAAGTTCTGCCTTGATTCTACTGAATACCTCCTCCTGCTTCACTTATTTCTTTTCCGCAATCTCCAATGAAGCATCATTCAACACAGTGACTAATAAGTCGAAATTGTCTAAGGTGAGGGTAGTCTTAAACATATCCCTCGAGGCTCTAGATTTCTTTTGAGACAAAGGCCTTGGTGGGGTAACCTTCCTTTTCTTGGTTGGATCCTCTTCGTCTCTAGGCAGAGTAACTTCGCCTTTGTTTTGATCGAATTATGTGCCACCTATTTCTCCAGCATCATCTCCCTACTCAGGTGAGGTCGAGGATGTCTCCACCGATGTGCTATGGAAATCATGCACTTCATCATTTTTCTTCATTTTACTTGGTCTCGGTGTGTCCGACATAGTTTCAGGGCTATCCACATCAGACATCTCTGTGGGGTCCACTGGAAGAAGGAGGTATACCGACCATTCCTTGGTAATATCCTCCAAGTCATCTTCTATCAATTTGTAATATGGATGGAGTTGTTGTTTATGCTCATCGGCACGCGCTATAATGTAGGTGAAGTGGCAGTCCACGTTGAACTTCATCAAGGGTATAAACCTATAAAGTGTGTTCAGGGTGATGTGCAGTGTAGACTAGATTGCAATTTTTAACTGGTTGTAGTAGGCATGGAAGACATCATTGCACTGCCACTATTTTCTCATGTCGCTGGAATACCACAATGTACAGAACTTCATGGCTAGTGGTTTGAAGGGTTTTATATCTGGGAAAGTGGCACCTTCTAGTTGCTCCCAAGTGATGTCGTCCACCCGGGAACCTACCTCAGCAGGTCCCATGCCTGACCTCCCGGTCTTTAAGGATCACTCAATGTTTCCTTCTGAGACGAAGCGGCTCTTTGGACTCCCAATGGAATCCCTGTGAAAACCCCAATTCACAGGTCCTTTCTTCACCCCGTCACGGCCTTCTGGACGACCACGAACAAATTTCCCACAGGGAATGTAATATTGGGTTTTTGGGGTTTCGTGGTCCCCAACATTGATAGTTATTTACCTCTTGAATCCCCAATATCTGATGAAAAGATTTGTCGATGCGCCTTTTACGCGTTAGCCCTCCTGGCTAGAATCCTGGCCCATATGACCAGAATTCATAAGACCGCAGCCTTATCTTATTTTGATATTTTGGAATTCGAAATCCCGATGTGCTCCAATTCCTGTTAGTCCCTCCGGACTAGAACTTTGGTCCATGCGACCTCCCCTTATATGACCGCAGTCATACCTCCCATCGGGGTTTCGAGGTTTCCAATGCCAAAATGCAATTTTCCTCAAGATTTGCGATCCCTCGAATCCCGATTTCCCGCTATGACGATAGCTAGAAACTTCTATCCACCTTTAGCCTGATCAACGGTCATGATTGCCTATGAGACCAACGACTCCATATCTCCCTCGGGACTTCGGGGTTTCAAATGTCGAAAAACATTTTCCCACGGGTGTTATCCACAATTTTGGTCATCGTGATGATTTCATGATGATGTTATGATGATGGAAAATCAAGCTCTTCACTAAGAACACTTTCCTGAGAAAAGTTACACTTGTCTGCTTCCAGAAATCATGTTTTTAAAGAGGTTCGCAGACTACCTATATAATTGCCTGCAAGAATGCCTGATTCTTGTAGGTTGCATTAAGCTGAGGTGTGAGAGGTTCGCACTGTACCTAACTTCTAGGGTGCGAACATCTTATTAAAGAGGAAAAAGATGAAGTTCTCAAGCCTTCTAGAAGGGGATCTTCGAGAAGAATGAGTTGGCTAGCGAATGGTTATCTAAGTATTGGTTTTCCTGATATCTTGGGATCATTTTCTATCCAAGTAACTAATCTATCTTCTCCTATATATTGAGGATATTGCTCATGGAAAAGGTTAAGAAGCAAGAAGTAGACTAGCAAGAGATTGATTGGAGAATTAGTGCAAGACTGTATGGAGGACTGATGCTACAAAATCTAGAGACAACAACAAGGTCATCAAAAGTGGTTGATTTTCTTCATGCATGAGCAAGCGTGTGTGTCGGAGCTAGGAGCCATCGAAAGGAGACCTACGACATCAAGGCTCAGGTTGTAAGTTTCACTTTTAGTTAATTCAATACAATAATATGTCCCTTTTCCATAAAGATGATGTCACTTTATTACATAACTCCTTGATCATATGTATATATTAGCTATTGAATATATTGATCTGCCTTCACTTCGATTGGTTTGTACTGTTATGATATGAATGGGACAAGAGAATTGGAGCGAAGCTTGGAACAACAGAGATTTAAGGAAAGTGTCCCTAAGGTATGTCCATAACCCTTACCTCTTAGTTCGTTCAATAGGCTAGATCTAGGGAAAGTGTATTATTCTGTCCTGTTTTGTTCTAGATCCAGGTGGATCTAGGGAGATCAGTTTGTGTTCGCACTCATGGATTTATCCTGAAACAAAATTGGCGACTCCACTAGGGATCTATTCCCTTTTTCTTTATGGTTTTTTGAATTTCCTGTGGCCATTTTCTCTATTTGCATTTTTCTCCTGCTTTTTCAGTGTCTGAGTCCTCAGGGTATCCTAAGAGGCCTTCTGGGTCTATAAGCCAGCTTGGATTTTGCTTGCATTTTCAAAAGTTTTATTATCTTCAGGAGATATCGCACTGTGTTCATTGACATCCTGCGAGAACCAGTCAAGTTTGCACCCTACACATAGGGTCTAGTGCGAACTCCTCGCACCTTGCTTTAAAGTGTCCTGCGAGAATCCTATCTTCTCGCACTGTGTGACACTGCTTGCCTGCGAGCAAGATTTTTGAAAATTTTGAAATTAAGTTTTGACTTTTTCAATTGCTCAGAACAATTGAATTACATCTTTTTGGCTCATTGGATCATTGAATTATACATCTCTTGCTTTAGTTTGCTTGCTGGAACAGATTTAGGGTTTCTAGGTCTTTCTTGCTCTTGGTAGCTTGACTTTCATTTCTTGGCTCTGTTTGGCATTTTCTTTCTCTCTGACTTCTGGAGTTGAGTGTGTCTAATTGGCTGAGAACCAGTGATTGGTAGAGAGTCAAGTGCTTGGTGTTTTCCCTTCTTCTTGGTGGTTCGAAGGAACATTTTTCATTTGCATTGGGAAGACTCATTGGTTTGTTTTTTGTTTTTACTTTCATTGAAAGTGTTGGTTGGGTTGTTTTGCTTGTTTCTTTAGGATTTGATTCTCTTTTCTCATTAATTAGAGTTCTTCTTGGAAAGTGAATGACAAGTTTTCTTTCAATATTTTGTTTTTATCATTTTGAAAACATTGCAAATTCAAATTTTAGAGTTTATTGAAGTATTGGAAAAAGACATTTAGAGATTGTTCATTGATAAATGATTGTTTGCATTGACATCTGAAAGGAAATTGAGCATTGCATTTGCATTGTAGTATTGTGTTTGATTCAGAAAATGTTCTCTCTCTCCCATAACTAAGATTCATGGAATGAAAAGAATCATATTTCATCATTATCCTTGCATTATTTGGGTCAGAGTCATACATCATGAGTTTCACTTCTATTACCTTTGAGTAAACAACAACTTTTAAAAACATTGCGTAATCTTAAAATTGATCTAGTAACTTTTTCTAGGGCTCTTTTACACCAACATATTAGCTAGGCTAGTGCTTTGGAGTAGGAAGAGAGACACACTCTCCAAAAGCTCAAAAACACACAATAGAATCTTGAGTTAGGGAGTGTTAAATTCCATTTGCAACGTATTGTCCTGGGACACCCTTCTAACACAAGGGTCAAGCACTAGGTCACATTGGTGTTGGCAAAGTTACTAAACATGCTTTGTTAACATCGGTGTAGAGATTGCACGTATTACGGGGATCACTCTGAGGTATACCCACAATTATGAGTGGAAGCCTTTGAGTTGGTTTCAGGCTAGATACCCTTCCCTTGCATGTGGATCGGACTGACGACTGTTCCCCCAGGCTGTACTATTGTTTGTGGTGACCTTAATGGCCTATCTCTCTAGGTTCTTACCCAAGGTGACTGTGGAGGGGAAAGTATTCACGGTACCTGGAATCGATGTTGATCAAACTCAATCGGGCTCCTTGGAGGGTATACCCACGATTGTGTGTGGGAGCTTGCACCGGGGCGTAAGTCTGTTAACCAGGTCTTCAATGTAACTTTTCCACCTTAGCCCCGCCCCTTCTCATCTCGTTGTTACAACATTGGATTTCATCACCAACTAGTGGCTTTGAAATTAGAAGGTATTGTTGCTTGGTGATTGCTTTCTAGATTTTTCTTTACTAGTGCATGTTGTTTCTCGAAGTTGACCATAGGATTTTCTTCACGGAGCTTGTCACTTGTTTACAATTGGTCCCCCATGACGTTCACGTAGGATGCAAGGTTTATCCCCAGAACATCCGGACGCTTCACAACCCTTGCATACCTCAACACCTAAGGGTACCCCTGAGGGCTCTCCTCGTCAGAGTGAAGTCCCCGTTGTTACTCCACCACACGTGGACACGAGTGAAGTCCAAGACATTTCTACACCACCTCCACAGGTAGAACACACTGATTCTCTAGGAGATTTTTGAATTACCAATACTATAGAGGACTATCGTGTTCGTCGAGGTGAATGACCTATTGGACGAGTAAATCCTTCTGAAGAAACCATTGTTACATCTTCTGAATCAACTGTTGGGCCTTCCAACGGTGTAGTAGGCCAAGATCCTTTTTGGTCGGGTAATTTCCATCGAGTTCTTTTTGGTACTGAGTCACCCCCTGTCTACGCAATCAACCCTCCCGTGACTTTTGAGATAGAAACTACACCAGAGACTACTACTTATCGCTTCATTCTTCCTCCTGAGATGGCCCATATTGCTAATACTATGAGTGTCCAAACCAAAACTACTGCAGCTACTCTGGCTCCTATTAATACCCAGTGAATTCCTGATGTCATCCCGACGTTACCGCCCGGTTACCACGCGCTGAATGTGTTGTTGAATTCTACCAACCCAACACCTCCGCAAACCCCAGCCAGTTCTCCAGGTGGTCCTCCTTTTCCTGGGCATCCTATTCCCAGTTTCATTCTGACACTCCCTCAGTTTCCTTCTGGTAATCCCAACCCTATCCCAACTGTTGCACCAAACTCACAAATTCCTGTTGGTGGACAAGGTGGTATGGTTCCTTTTCCTTTTCCTGAACACAAAACGGTTACTATGAAACCCACAATTGGCACACAACTTCTGGGTGGAACTATACCTACAGTAGGCAGACCAACTTCCCCTTTTGGACAAAATATTCCTCTTGAATTGGCCCAGTATTGGACTCAACTTCTGCGAAATTTTCCACAAAATCCTGGGGGGAAACAAACTGTCCCTGCAGTGGGTCAACCTTATCTGGGGGTAACTAATCCTATTTGGGGTATGGGTTAGACTACTCAACCCCAGGTCCCTACTCAAACTCAAGGTTACAATCCTTGGGGTTACTACCCTATCCGTCCACCACAGATTCAGCCAGGGCCTTCCCTCTACAGACAGTCTGCTTATGGTCCTATTGGTTTTCCAACAGGACTTCCACCCCAAAGCCATCAGTACCCACAAGTAAACCATCAGTTGCCTTTCCTTGCTACTTTGGATTTTCCATATTTGTCTAGGATTCTGAATGATCCTATTCGTCACTCTCCTCAATGGCCTGCTATTCCTACAAAGCTTCCATCGGATATTTCAAAATTCGATGGCAAGGCGGGAGAGGACCCTAATAATCATGTCATGACTTTTCATTTATGGCGTTCGTCTAATTCATTGATGGACGACTCCATTCGTCTCCATCTTTTTCAAAGAACCCTCACTGGAGCTGCTGGGAAGTGGTACATTGAATTACCATTAGGTTTCTTTTCTTATTTTCACACCCTTGCTATGGCCTTTCTCACACACTACCAGTTACTGATCCGTTACGATACTGGGACTGAGATTTTAACTTCCTTCAAACAAACAAAGGGCACTCATATATCAGATCATATTCATGAGTGGCGAAGGAGGTGACATCTCATTAATCTTGAACTCCCTGATCAGTTACTGGCAAAATGGTTTACGAAATCTTTCGTAAATGAAATTGGTAAGGACATCGCTATGGGTGGTGTTGTTACAGAAGAGAAGGCGATAAGTCGTGCTCAGTATCTTGATCTCGTTTATTCACAAACGGGAACACTGTATAATCTATTACCGGACTTGCCTCGTCCTGGTACTTCCAGCACTTCAACCACCCTAGTTGCTTCACATGCAGCCGATGGTGTGATTGGTACTACCCATGCCCAATCACATTCTGTTTCAAACACGACCCCTAAATCCAACTCTTCTAATGTTCAGAATGCTCCGTCTCATGCTCCTCCCGCCGGTAAAACTTCTGAAGTGAATGTTGTTCAATCTACGCTGGCCGATAAAAATAAATCAAAGAAAGGGAGGGGCAAGAATAAGGAGAGTAAAAATAATAATCAAAATCAGAAAACTAAAACCCCTCCTGTTGAAGATCGGGATAAGAACAAACCATGCTACCCTTGCCTTATCTGTGGTGATGATCATTACATGAAGGATTGTCCTAGATGCGCCGAAGTTAACAAGTTTCTTCAAGGAACGCCCAAACCCTCTACGCCGACAGTCTTATCCCAACCCTTCCCGTCTCAACATCAGGCTTCCTTGGTCATTCATGACCAACCTTCTATGTCTACAACATCATATGTTTTGATGTGCACCGATGATTCTAAGAACAATGACATTGCCATCGCAACTAGAGCCAAAGACTATTCTCCATCTAAGGAGAAGGTTGATGATTTACCTCCTGATTTGGTACAACCCTATCCGTTGAATCCACCTACGAACGGTCCTCTTCATATCGAAAGACTGAGCCTTGATATAGTCCTACGACCCCTGAAAGGTGTCCTTAAGAAGTTGGCATCCAATCCTCATGCTCGTGTAGCCTAGAACTATAGCATTGTAGAAGATCTAGCCCAAGCACCTTCAACGATGTCTGCCCTTGAAGTCCTTCAGTATTTTTCGGCACAACGAAGGGCTCTGTTGAAAGCCATAGGTAGAATTGATCCTACAGATACGAATTTGATAGTCTTTGACTTGGAAGACGATGTTCCAAGGTTACCCCCACAACTTTCTTTTCAAATACAATTTATTGTCGCCGACAAGAACATCTGCTGAACTATTGTTGATGAGGGTGCCTCTACGTGTGTAATGTCTTTTACTTGTTGGAAAGCCATTGGCTCTTCTCTGTTAACTAAATCACAAAATACTTTGAAAGCCTTCAATGGATCGGGTTTTAAGCCTTACATTTTTCTTCCGTCATTGCCGGTTACTCTCGAAGGTAATACCGTCCAAGTTGAAGTGGAAGTTTTCGATGCTCCCCTAGATTATAATCTTCTTCTTGGTCGTAGCTGGGTATATTCCATGCGAGCGGTTGTGTCAACACTATTCCGTGTAATCCATTTTCCCCGTCAAGGAAAGATCATTATGGTTGATCAACTTTCCTTCTTTAATTCTGATACTCGCACCGGAAACGTGCCGTTTATAGCTAAAACCCCACCGGGTTACGAGAATGTTGGAGTCGGTCTCTTAAAAGACTCGTCGTTAATGGGTACTTTTCCCATACCACCACCACCCGATATTCTACACCCGTTAGTTGCTTCAATTAATATGATCTCCGCCATCCCTCATGAGCTTCCGGTGTCTTTTGACCCTTGGATAGTCCCTGATCCAGGAGATCATCCTCGTTTTAGCAACGTTATGCCGTTAAGTCCGATTGAGTCTGCTTATCATGTGATTCAATCGACAACACCTTCTACACCCTCTCCGAAGGAGTTGTCTCCTGATCCTTTTCATGTTATCTTTCCCACTGATGAGATGATCATGTCCGTAATGGCCGATACACTGTGGGACGATGGGCATCATCGTTCTATACTGTTTCTGGAACAACACACTCTCGATAATTATCAGCGGATTTCGACTTCGTCGACCGTTGTTGTCATAACGACCGTTCTCGGATCTACACGTGATGTGTTTGCGGAAGGGAACCTCAGCTATATTTCTCCCATGATACCCATTGATATTTCGGTTAAACCTGGGATAGTTGAAAATGTTCATATTGGAGCTTCGTGTTCTCCAGAGGAAATTGTCACCTATACTGCTTTGTTCAAGGAATTTCGTGATGTCTTTGCCTGGAGTTACGAAGAGATGCCAGGTATCGACCCTGCTATTGTCGTGCATGAGATAAAAACATACCCCGGAGCTAAACCAGTCTGACAGTGCCTCTGTCCTTTCCATCCACGTAAAGCGGCAGCTATCAAACTCGAAGTTGAAAAACTTCTCAAAGCTGGTTTCATTTATCCCGTGGCTCTGACAGAATGGGTTTCTAACCCCGTACTGATTGATAAGAAAGGTGGTAGTATACGTGTTTGTGTTGATTATCGAGATATTAACAAAGCCTATCCAAAGGAAAACTTTCCAACCCCTTTCGTCGACCAGATCGTCGATGACTGTGCCGACAGTGAAATCTTTTCCCTTATGGATGGATTCTTCGGCTATAATCAAATTAACATCGCTCCTGAGGACCAGCATAAAACTGCTTTTATTTGTCCTTGGGGCACTTTCGCCTATAGGAAACTCTCCTTCGGTCTTAAGAATGCAGGTGCTATGTTTCAGCGTGCTATGTCTTATGCGTTTCATGATATAAAGCATATCGTTCAACCTTATTTGGATGATTTGCTAGTTCATTCTTTACGTCGAGTCGATCACCCTAATCATCTCCGAGCAATTTTCATTCGTTGTCGGTTCTATCGCATCCGTCTAAACCCTCATAAGTGTGTCTTTTGCGTAGAGTCTGGCCGTCTTCTCGGGTTCATTGTTTCACGTCAGGGGATCCGGGTAGATCCTATTAAGGTTGAGGCAATTCTTAATCTCCCTCCTCCTTCTTCACTACTCCAGTTACAAAGTTTGCAGGGGAAAGCAAAATTTCTTCATCGTTTCATCCCGAATTACGCTGAGATTACTCGGGGTTTTACACGTCTTTTAAAGAAAGGTTCAAAGTTTGTCTGGGATAAGGTTGCTAACAATGCCTTTGAATATTTAAAGTTGTCCCTCATGAAAGCTCCTCTTCTTTTCCCTCCGGATTATAGTCGAGATTACTTTCTTTATCTGGTTGCTTCCGAGTATACTATCAACATGGTCCTCGTTCAAGAGGATGATAACCACGATGAACATGTTATCTATTGCTTGAGTAGAAGTTTATCATCCATGGAAATCAAGTACCAACATGTTGAGAAACTGGCTTTGGATGCTGTTCAAGCAGTTCAACGTTTTCGTCATTATATTCTCTCCAGGAAGACTATAGTGATTTCACATTGTAACCCCATGCAACATATAGTGACACGTCAATTGCTGGGGGGAAAGTACTCCAAGTGGATTGTCATTCTCCAGGAGTTCGATTTGGAATTCGATTGCGCCACGTCGAAGAAATCCTTGGTTTTCGCTGAGTTAATTTGTGATTTTCCCCACACTTCCACGGAAAAAGTAGCAGTTGATTCGTTACCTGACGAATCACTTTTCCTTATCAGTACTGATGATATTTGGTATGGATATATCATTATATATCTCCAAACTCAAACTTTCCATCCTGCTTTGTCTAGTGCCGAATGTCGTCGTGTCTATTATCAAGCATGTCATTATATTATCCTCGGTGATACTCTTTACCGTCGAGGCATTGACACTGTCTTTCGGCGTTGTTTAAACTTTGAAGAAGATGAGAAAGATTTGAATGACTACCATTCAGGAGCATGTGGCGGTCATATGTCTGGGTATGCTACTGGCCAGAAGATCTTACGTGCAGGTTACTTTTGGCCTTCCTTGTTCCATGACTGCATTACTGCTGTTTAGAAGTGTCATGCCTGCCAGACCTACAATCAGAAGATACGGTCGCATATTGCTCCCCTTCATCCTGTGGTCTCAATAGGTCCTTTCGCAAAATGGGGCATTGATTTCATGACATGTCACCCTCACTCGGCTGGGGGGCATGGTTATATTATTGTAGCTATTTATTATTTTACTAAGTGGGCCGAGGCGATGCCGACATTCGATAATACTGGAAAGACTGCAACGTTATTTCTTTTCAACCATGTCATCACTCATTTTGGTGTTCCTCAGGCTATCGTTACCGATCACGGTAGTCATTTTAGGAATTATATGATGTCTGAACTTACAGAGAAGTTGGGCCTTCATCATGATAGCTCAACACCCTATTATCCATAGGCCAATGGCCAGGTCGAATCCATCAATAAATTTCTTATAACTATGATTCGACGGATGATAGGAATCCATAAAACTAGCTGGTACACGATGTTATTTTCGGCATTGTGGGCATATCGGACCTCTGTTAAATCTGCCACAGGATTTACACCATTTCGATTAGTGTATGGCATGGAAGCCATTCTGCCAATAGAATGTGAAATACCTTCTTTGAAGCTAGCCATAGAGCTCTTACCCAACACCTCTGCTGAAGAGGAACGTCTGTTGTATCTGATGTGATTAGACGAGACTCGCTGTGATGCCACATTAGTAATAGAAGCCCAAAAGAAACGCATTAAGGCACAATATGACAAGCATGTCAAACCTCATGTCTTCTCTGAAGGAGATCTTGTTCTTCTATATGAACAAGATAAAGATGTCCTAGAAGCCGGGAAATTGGAACCTATGTGGCGTGGCCCTTATATTGTTAGGAAAGTTTTGGAAAAGGGAGCGTATGAGCTAGTTGATTATGATGGTGTACCTTTGAGTGAACCCAGGAATGGGTTGTACTTGAAGAAGTACTATGCATGACTTATTTATGCATGAGTACTTGTATGTTATGTATCATACTGCGTGTGTGTTTTACTTTATTTTTTCTTTTGACGTTATCTGGTCTCTGCCCTTACGTGACGTTGTGTTTGATTGCCAGATGTCGGAGTATTTTCTACCTTATATTGGCTTTGCCGACGATGCTAGCCGTAGTACTCAGAACCTAGCTTCCGTTGCATGGGAAATCTATGCCCCAACAAACGAGATTATATCTTTACGAGGTGTATGTCTTGGCCAAGCAACCAAAAACATCGCAAAGTATAGTGCCATTGTTGAATTACTGGTTGATTCTATCTCTCTCGAAATTCGTCATTTGGTTGTTCGACTTGACTCACATCTAGTAGTACTACAACTCAGTAATGTATATTCTATTCAAAGTCCTACTCTATTAAGGGTATATTTGCGGATTCGCCGCTTGGAACGGTATTTTGATCATATTGAATATCAACACATTCCTATATGTCTTAATACATTGACAGATGCTTTAGCTAATTATGTATTGGAAAGGCACTTAAATCATTTATAAATCAAACACATTAAAATGTACACAATGTAAAGTAAGCCGGTAGAAGCCATGTATATATATATAATGATCAAAGTTTGTTTTTACAAAATGTTTGTCCGAAGACCAAAATATCAAAATTGAAGCCCATAGCTTCTACATAATGACATCAAGGATGATGTTCACGATAACACACTAATGTCCTAGCAACTCTGCGAAGCAGTCGACCCATAGATGCAGAAACCCCCACAGTGTGACGACGATCGCGTTGGGGAATCTCTTCCAGAGTCATATATGGAACCTCTGCCGTCAAACCCTCTAAATTCTGCTCCACTGTCAGATAATCCTCAGCGTACTGTGGAACTGCTACTGCTGCCTCTCCTTGTCACTGGATAGGAGAACTGCTAGCAAGTCTGTATGGTCCAACGTCTGTTTTATCAACAAGTATTTGGTGTTAGTCTTCGAGTAAATCGATAAAACAAAAACATTTAAATATGGGTAAAAAATCCAAAAACATTTAAAAACTCAAAAATTTGTGTACTTCTTACCGAGGTCTCCCCACTGTGAATCCTCAGGTAGGGCTAAATCTGGATCTCCTCAGAAATCCAGCCCAACATATGCATAGTCGTCCACCATCAACATCTGGTTCTGCAACCAGTCGAAGAAAACATTGTCATATTTGACAATAGGACCTGCCACATGTCGGGCCATGAGCCGACACCACCGTGACATCCTCGGATCGTTGGGACCATGAAGATTCCACTCGGCCTGTAGAAAAAACATAGGGAATCTCTCCAGGAAGAAGGATACTAACAATGACCCATAACCAAACTGTTTTAGATTTCCACACCTGCACTTAGTCAACTATTTCTTCACATTGTGTAATACTGCATCAGCCCAGTTAAATACCCGGGGCTCAGTACACTCGATGGCGTACTGGAAATAGCTTTGCAGAGCCATATGTGGAGCAACACTTCCCGCCATCTGAGAAATGGTAAAGAGAATGGTGCGAAGAGTCAAATTGGTCACTCCCCAAATTGCCACTTTCCCTTTCTGTCGTTCAGCCTTAGGCACGCAGTACTGGTTGCAATGCTCACTCATTTTTAAACCCCCTGCTCTATTGCCGGTCAAACTGACATAGGACCCACGCCTGGATAATCCAGTCAAGAAATATATGTCCTCGATGTCAATACTCAAGGTATGAGCTCCCACGATGAAGACTTGTTGGTCCGGATCCCACATTCAGACTAAATATTGCAGTAATCGCACTTGGGCTCTCATGCCCGGAATACATAAATACTTTAAGAGACCGCAGTCTCTTAGTGCAGCTATGGTGGGAGGATGGTTTTCGGCATTTCCATTGTCCTCCTCATGCTCTTGTTCCCGCCACTCTAACACCATGATTGTGGCTAGAATCCTGCATGAAAAAACACACAAACATGGTCAGTGATTTTATTCATGAGATAAAATTCTTGCAATTGGCTAAACGTTACAAAAAATTTTAGATTCTGCGTTGTTCACAGGTGGCCTATTACGTGCAGTGCGAACTTATCGTAGGCGCCTTAAGGCCCACCTGTGACAATGGGTCATTCTCGCAGGTCCCGTATGGGTCACCTGCGAGAATGCTCCCAAGCGCATAGGGTTCAAAAAATTGACTTAAAACTTGACTTTTAACCAATGAAAATATAATTTTGAACCATGAAAAGATAAGGGATTGAGAACTTACCAAAATGTTGTTGACGGCTCCCCGAATGATCGCCCGTAGCTCCCGAAAATCGACGCCAAAGGTAGAGGGTGAAATGAGGGTTTTTGGACTCAAATGGTAAAAGTGTGAAATGGTATGGTAATTTTAGTTATTCACTCATTTTAATTACTTTTTACTATGTCAAAAGTGGGTTTTTTGTGTTTATTCATTATTTAACCCTAATTACTAATGTGTAAGTGAGTGAAATGATTGGCAGTTGCAAAACATGGATGATTATGAACAAAATTTTTACCTGGTGTGGTGTGATTTTGATGTTTTGTTATGGTTTTGACATAAAACCTCGAGCGCCTTTTGTTTGTTCTTGCGCTTGTGAAAAACATAAGAATGTGACTGAGCGTCGTTTTATTGCTTTTTCGGGCTCGCTGTGGTTACACAAAAAAGGAACCCCCCTGGAGTTATCTTTAAGCTCTTTTCAGACTCTCTAAACATGAAAAGATTGTCGAGCGATCTTGCTATTTTCACGCTCGTTAAAGTATTTGAAGTATGCGTCCTTCGAGCGATAGTTTAACCCTTTTTCAGTCTCGTTGGACTATTGTATGAAAAAGGAACTGAGAGAGTTCTCTTTTAAGTGTTTTTCCAAACTCTATAATCTTGAAAAACATTCGAGTTTACTATCTCTGAACTCATTAAACAAACATTGACAGACCCGTAATGGGACCGACCACTCCTTCCTAGGGTTCGTTAAAAATACTCCGAGGGACTCGTCCGAAGGATGAGATTATATCAACAAGCATATGTGATCCTCTTCAATCTTGTGTAAAAATAAATAGGTACTTGCCAGAAATGGTGGGGGAAAATTTGGGAAAGGGATATGTTTCATCATTGAATTGATTGGCAGTAAGTGTCGCTCTTAAACATGACACCCCCTATTCATCATTTGAAGCCAGTTTGGGAAATCCATTTGTCTCTCATTCGATTTGATAACAAGGTCTTTCCATGTGTCGTCCTTGAGTCAATACTGCCAAATCGTTGGTTGTGTTATTCATATGTTCAAGAGAAGTTCGTCTGAAACCTCTATTTGAGTCGGCCATCTACAGTTATCCTTTCACTCCGTGTCAGCCTTCCCTGTGTCCAAAGTCCAATTGTCACATACTCTGTTTCACTTTCAAACTCTGTTACTCATTTCATGTCATTGATGGGGGATACATCAAGGCCCTCCTGTGATGAGTCTTGTTCCGTCGACTTTAGCACATTATCCGAAGTCAAGGCTTAGAAATTATTCAGTACCTTGGAGCTTGCATGCCTCAATGGCAAGTTTCCTCGCTTTCGACAGTGGGTTTACATCATTGACCCCTGATCGAGAGATTTCGTCGGGTGTTCGACATCAACTCATTTATTCACAATCGATGGATTGTACTGTAGTACCTTGGGAGTCATTGACATCAATGACGATTTCCCTCGCACTTGTTAACGGTTACATCAATGATCGGTAATCAAGTGGTTTCTACCATGTTCGACTTCGACACATGTAATCACATGGTTAGATTCGTACTTTGGGCGATGAGAATGAAGACCCTGGATATTATCCTAGTAATCCAGGTTGCGATGGAGTATATGTATATTTTGCGACACATAGATCCATTGTGTATGTTTCGTGGCTATGTCATCTTGATTGAAAATTTGTCGCACAGATCCACAGTGTATTCAGGTGGCTGTGCTATATGGTGACGTCATGGATCCACAGTGTATGATTGGTGGCCATGGCCTTTGTTTATGATGTCATTAGTCTATGATCTGAGTATGGGAATGCCTACCTAAGAATGGGTATACATGATATTCTGCTGATGCTTGGATGTTTGCAGGTCTTTGATTAGATGTGCTCTTGGTTCTCGACACACACATGCAGCTTACAAAGTCCATCGACTGTCACTGGTTCCACTCTCAGACTTTGGGGGGCATTCTGTTATCCATAATTTTGGTCATTGTGATGATGTCATGATGATGTTATGATGATGGAAAATCAATCTCTTCACTAAGAACACTTTCCTGAGAAAAGTTACACTTGTCTGCTTCTAGAAATCATGTTTTTAAAGAGGTTCGCAGGGTACCTATATACTTGCCTGCGAGAATGCCTGATTCTCACAGGCTGCATTAAGCTGGGGTGTGAGAGCTTCAAACTGTACCTAAATGCTAGGGTGTGAACATATTATTAAAGAGGAAAAAGATGAAGTTCTCGAGCCTTCTAGAAGGGGATCTTAGAGAAGAATGAGTTGGCTAGCGAATGGTTATCTAAGTACTGGTTTTCCTGATATCTTGGGATCATTTTCTATCCAAGTAACTAATCTATCTTATCCTATATATTGAGGAGATTGCTCATGGAAAAGGTTAAGAAGAAATAAGTAGACTAGCAACAGATTGATTGGAGAATTAGTGCAAGACTGTATGGAGGACTGATGCTACATCAACTAGAGACAACAGCAAGGTCATCAAAAGTGGTTGATTTTCTTCATGCATGAGCAAGCGTGTGTGTTAGATATAGGAGCCATCGAAAGGATACCTACGACATCAAGGCTCAGGTTGTAAGTTTCACTTTCAGTTAATTCAATACAGTAATATGTCCCTTTCCCATAAAGATGATGTCACTTTATTACATAACTCCTTGATCATATGTATAGATTAGCTATTGAATATATTGATCTTCCTTCACTTCGATTGGTTTGTACTGTTATGATCTGAATGGGACAAGAGCATTGGAGCAAATCTTGGAACAACAGAGATTTAAGGAAAGCGTTCCTAAGGTATGTCGATAATCCTTACCTCTTAGTTCGTTCAATAGGCTAGATCTAGGGAAAGTGTATTATTCTGTCCTGTTTTGTTCTAGATCCAGGTGGATCTAGGGAGATCAGTATGTGTCCGAACTCACGAATTTATCCTGAAACAAGGGGACTACTGATCTTTCGAATCCCAATTTTCCGCTATGCTGACAGCTGGCTCCCCCGATGGCACTTTCCTCCTTGTTGGGGTTTCGGACTTCGTGATTCCAAATTGCATAAACACCTTGTCACCAGGATCCTTGATATCCCGATGACCCAAATACCGATAGACGACTTCCTGTCGGGACTTTCCCTGATGACTCCAATTTCTGCCATGCGTCCCCTTAAGATGGACGGTTCAAATTTCTCCTCGCGTTTTCGAGACTTCTAATGTCCCGATTTTCATGACCTCAGGAAATCTGATTTCCCGAGCGTCGATATCCCGATGTCTAGTGCCTGGATCTCTGGAATGGATGATCATGTGACACGTGTCCTCTCTTAGATGGACGGCCCTTACTTTTGTGTCGGGGTTTTCAAGGTGGACTTACCCGATCTCCTGTCCATAAGAATGTCGATATCTTGACTCCTGACACCTTGATGTCCACCACACGTCTCCACAAATGGATGGCTCTGATCCTTCCCAGGAATTTTACCAGGAAAATTCTTGATCTCCTACTCTCATGACTCCCAATTTCCCAAACCCCGATGCCTCGATATCCCGATGCTTCTCAGGGTTCTTACTCTTCTCATGAGGGTTTAAACCCTGTGCAACTCTTGTCAGATCAGATGGCTGATGGGTAACTGATCAACGATCCAATGACCCATGACCCCTGGAGCTTGAACTCCGAACGCAGTTGTAACCTCCATGCTTCTTTGGCAGATCCAACGGCTGGTGGGATTTTGAAAATATTCTCCACAAGATCCTAACCGTCGATCTCTTCCTCTTTTACGTTTTCTATGGGGTGAACCCAGTATTCCTTTGTGAAAACTGGTCCTCCTGCGTGTAACTTTGCAGCACCTGTTCAAACACTCCCACGGCACAGACTCCCTGTGCTTCTCTTCAGCAAGCTTGGAAGCCTTGTCCTTCCTGAGCTTCACACAATTCTAAGTCTTCACGAAGAATCTTGTGCGCACTCCTTGCGGCAATCCTAGAACGCTTCCAAGTGTTGAGTTCTTTTGACTCTGTGCACACCTGCAGTAGCATTCCTTCAATGCTTCGCTCAGATTCACAACTGAGACTTTCCTTAACCTGCACACTCCTTGCACGGCTCCTATAACCCAATTTCACTTCTGGGTGAACGAGAACAAGAGTTAAACTATCTGAGCCTTCTGTCAACGCACTCCTTGCAGACGACTTCAACTACACTCCTTCCAGGAATCCTTGCTCAGATAGAGAAACAATTAAAACTCATTTCTTCTACTTCCTTTCAGACTTCACTTAGAACATGAAATCATATACACATCATACCAAAGAAAATGTATAACAGGAAGCAAACATTCATGAGCATATCAATCAACACACATACACAGAGAACAACAAAACGCCATGAACTTGAATCAACTTCTTCTATTAATCCAAATAACTGTACATGGGTGTTTCTACACAGCTCTCTTCTTCTCTTCTATGATCCAATTCTTCTAACTATGTTACAATGCACAATGAGGGTGTCTATATCCCATTTCCCTCTTGCACTCTCAAACAGTCTAATCTAGAATTAAATTTGTATCTACCTGCATTAACTATTATAAATGCCTCCATCTACTTCAGACAAGAGTGGGGCACTAAAGGTCTAATTACATTATACCAAGGTGCCTTCATTAAATGATCTCATTTATATTTGGCACATCAACTTTAAGGGAAAATTCAAAAATTTGGCTGGGCTTTTCTAGCTGTCCTTTGTTTTCCGCACTGGCTTGTTTGATGTTGGCGATGCTCCTACATCATACTCCCTGGCTTGAAAATCTTCATGGGCTCCTGTCCATGAGCTCCTGCATAGTCTGTCCATGCTTTAGAATCTCTGCTTCATTTTCCCAGCTGGCATCTTCAACTGGATGGTCCTTCCACTTGACCAAATATTCAAAGTATTCTCTCCTCCTTGTCTTCTTGTTGACTCTCTTGTCCAGTATGCACTCCATCTATGATCTCTCTGCGAATGGCATCTGTTTTTTCCACTAAACCTCTGGATATTCACCTTCTTCTCCTGCTTCCTCAATTTTATATGGGTATAAATCTGAGACATTGAATATCAGAGAAATTCGGATCCCATCGAGTAATTCAATCTCATAAGAATTCTCTCCAATTTTCTTCAAGACCTTGCATGGTCCGATTTTCTTCATCTTCAATTTATTGTATGTTCCTCTCGGGAACCTTTCTCTTCTCAAGTGCGCTAGAATCAAGTCACCAACCTCAAATTGGAGTCATATTCTATGTTGATCTGCTCTCCTCTTATACTCCTGACTTGAATTCTACAGTCGCTCCTTCACCCGGTTGTGAAGTTCTTTCATCGCCTCCGCGAATTCTTCTGCACTAGCGCTCCTAGTAGCAGTTTGTTCTGAATATCTCAATTCAGAAACTCCTCTCGGTTGCATGCCATACACAATCTGGAATGGACTTTAGCCTGTGCTATGATTCACTGAGTCGTTATACGCAAACTCTGCCTGCGGCAATGTATTGTCCCAACTACTATGGTGCTCCGCCACCAGGCTCCTCAACAAGTCTCCCAGACTTTTTTTCACCACTTCTGTCTGTCCATCCGTCTGAGGATGATAAGCTGAACTAAAAAACAAGTTAGTCCCCAGCTTCTTCCATAATGTCCTCCAAAAGTGCCCTATGAACTTTGTATCTTTGTCCGAAACAATACTCTTTGGTAAGCCATGAAGTTAAACGACTTCTTTGAAAAATAGATTCGCTATGTGTGTCATGTCACTGGTTTTCTGACATGGGATAAAATGTGCCATCTTGGAAAACCTATCCACTACCACAAAGATTGAATCAAATCCTCTTTGCATCCTTGGCAATCCCAATATGAAATCCATGCTAATTTCATCCCACGGCCTCTCAGGTATGGGCAATGGTTGATAAAAACCCGCATTTTGCTTCCTTCCCTTTGAATGCTGACAAATTATGCATCAGTCTACAAACCTCTTGACCTCTGATCGCATCCATGGCCAAAAGTATGATTTTCTCATCTTCGTAAATTTCTTATCATGACCGAAATGTCCGGACAATCCTCCGTTGTGTTTCTCCTTCAACAGATTCTCCCTCATGGAACAATTTGGAATACACAGCTAATTGCCTTTAAATAGCAATCCTTCCTGGATCATGTATTCGGCCCATTTTCTGCTATCTCTGAGAAATGGATTCTCATCTTCTTCATACACTTCCTTAAAGTCTGGATCATCTGTGTACATGTCTCTGATATCATCAAAACCTAATGTCTTGAATTTGAACTCCTACAACAAAAAACACTTCCTGCTCAAAGCATCAACAACTTTGTTAGCAGTACCAACAATATGTTTTATCACAAAAGTGAAATTATACATGTATTCAACCCATTTAACATGCCTCTAATTCAACGTTTCCTGTTGAGTCACAAACTGCAATGCATGGTTATCACTATATAAAACAAATTCCTTCGGATTCAAATAGTGCCTCCATTTCTTCAATGCCTGGATGATGGAATAAAACTCCTTATCATACGTGGAATACTTCACCTTCACTTCATTCAACTTCTCGCTGAAATTTAAATTGGTCTATCATCTTGAATTAAGACTGCTGCTATTGCAAACCTGCTTGCATCACATTTCACCTGAAATGTCTTTTGAAAATATGACAACACCAGAATTGGTTGTTCCGTAATATTCCGTTTCAACAAATTGAAACTCTTCTCAGCCTCTTCAGTCCAGTGAAAAGATTTATGTATTTTCTTCACTGTATCCATCATTGTTGCACTAATTCCACAGAAATTCCTAATGAATTTTTGGTAGAAGCTATCCAACCCATGAAAACTTCTCACCTCAAATATGTTCCCCGGTGATGGCCAATTCTTGATTACCTCCACCTTATCTAGATCCATCCTCAACTCATTTTCCGAAATAACAAATCCCAAATAAATGAGCTATGTCTTCATGAATGAGGACTTCTTTATGTTTATCAACAACTTCTCTTGCTGTAATCTCTTCATCACAATTGCCAAATGCTTTAGATTTTCAGCTTCCGTTTTACTGAAAATCAGTATATCATCCAGATATACGATAACAATTTTTTCGATGAAATCCTTCAAGAATTAATTCATCAACCTCATAAAGGTTCTTGGCTTATTTGTTAAGACAAATGGCATAACAAGCCATTCATACAAACCTTCGCTTGTCTTGAATGTTGTTTTCCATTCATCACCTTCTCTCATACGAATCTGATGATATCCACTTTTCAGGTCAATCTTCGAAAAAAAAAATTCTCCACTTAAACAGCCCATCAAATCATCCATTCTTGGAAATGGAAACCTATACCTGATGGTTATCTTATTAATCACCCTTGAATCAGTGCACATCCTCCAGCCTCCATCTTTCTTCAGACTGAGTACCGTCGGAACAGCACACAGACTCAATCTTTCCCTGACCAATCCTTTTTCCAACAAATCCTGGACTTGTCTTTTGACCTCTTCATTCTCCTGCGACATCAATCTGTACGCGGCTTTGTTTGGAAAACTGGCTCTAGGTATGAGATCAATGTGATGACTCACACTTCTCATCGGTGGCAATGAACGAGGTAATTCATCCACTACTATGTCAGCAAACTCTTCTAGCAGTTCTTGAACTTCTCTTGGAAAATCATCCACCCTTGTGCTAGTCAGAACAATCTTCAGTTTTTTGACCACAATGAACTATGGATCCTCCTTCTTCTTAACCTTGGTAAGAAGTTCCTTCCCACTCATGAGAAGTACTGTGTTGCTTACCTCCAGTTTTACTTCTTTATCCTTGATTGGAAGCAACATG
Source organism: Picea engelmannii (assembly GCA_009831015.1). Classification (NCBI taxonomy): domain Eukaryota; kingdom Viridiplantae; phylum Streptophyta; class Pinopsida; order Pinales; family Pinaceae; genus Picea; species Picea engelmannii. The sequence goes on along the minus strand of ML781153.1, from coordinate 563,823 downwards.
TGTGTCCTCCCATTCTTCTCTAGGGTGTATGTGTTCATCCTCCCATCATGAATCACATTTCTATCATATTTCCACGGTCTACCCAGAAATAAATGAAAAACATCCATAGGAATGACATCACATAAAATCTTATCATTATATCCTCCTATCTTAAATTCAACTAAGAACTGTTTGGTGACATTTACCTGGTGTCCTTTTTGTAGCCACGAAACCTTATATGGACTTGGATGATCAGTCATCTCCAGCTCCATATTTTCTACCATCTCAGTTGAAATGAGATTGTCTGTGATACCGCTGTCCACAATGACCTTGCATGCCCAACCCTTGGTCTTGCAAGCTATCCTGAAAATTCTGGTCCTTTGGACTGAACATTCCACCTCTTTCTCTGGTGTCAAAACGAATTTTCGCATGATCAGTGATCTTCCACCTTCAACATCTTCTTCCTCAACATCTCACCTCTGCACCTCAGCGATGTGAGATTCTCTAGTTTCTTTCTTTTTCTCTGGACACTCATAAGACTTGTGCCCATTCTTTCCACATGTGAAGCATGTGATTACTCCACCTCTTTCTCTTCCTCTACCTCTGGTACGAGGAAACCTATTATTATTAGTGTATCCTCCTCTCTGCTCAGTATGTTCTTCTCTCTATTCAGCATATCGCCCTCATTGTGAGCTTCCACCTCTTTCTGTCCAAGTCTGAGGTTTCTTCCAGTCATCCCTGGGCTTCTAGGTTCTTTCCTGGGCAACTGATTTTCCCCTGGGCTGACTCCTGCCTTGGCCTCTATGAATTTGATTTTGGCTCAACTTCTCTTCCGTTTTCAAAGCCATTTGATAAGAATCTTCTACCATTTGGATGGTTTCCATACTCATTTCATCCTGAATCTCATATCTCAGGCCATTCATATACCTGGCCATTTTTTTGTCATTGATTTTGCGATGACCTGAACTAATATTCAACCTATAAAATTCCTCAGTATATTCCTTCACTGTCATTAGATTCTGTCTCAGGTTTTGCATCCTCCTGAACAGAGAAATTTGATAGTCCCTGGGAATAAATTTTTCCTTCATCTTTGCAATCATCCTGTCCCAGCTCTTAATTTTCTGCTTGCCTTGGAAATGCCTGTCAGCTTGTAGTTCATCCCACCACAAGGTTGCATGTCCTTTTAATCTCATGATGACATGCCTGACTTTCTTGTCCTCTTCGATATATTCATAGTCAAAATAGGTGTCTAGAGCTCTAATCTAGTCTAGAATCTCTTCTACATCCAGATTCCCCTCATAAACTAGAATGTCCATTTTTACCTTTGCACCCATTCTTGCAACAGATTTAAGTAAGTGTTCATTTGTTGCATCTTCTGATGGGATTTCTTCTTCTCCATGTCCAGCATCATCTTCATTTTCAAATTCACTGATATCTCCTACATCAGTTGTGTGCCTTTGTCTCATCTCCATGTCCACAACTCTAGCGCGTAAGTTATACAGATCTCTTTCTACTTTTGGATTCTTCACTTCTCTACCCCTTCCTCTGGTCATTTCCCTTTCCTCCTCTGGATCGGGTGATTGTCTATCTCTTCTCCTTGGTGGCATGGTGAATTATATTTCTCTACTATAGAAAGAAAAGAATCTTTCTGGGCTATGATACCACTTGATGTGTATCAGAGTGCTCTTTATATCTTATGCCTCTCTTACCTGAAATATACAGACAAGAATCAGGCTCTGATACCACTTGATGGCATCCACCTGGGCACCTACCTCAGCAGGTCCCGCACCTGACCTCCTGGTCTTTAAGGATCACTCAATGTTGCCTTCTAAGCTGAAGCGGATCTTTGGACTCCCAATGGAATCCCTGTGAAAACCCCAATCCACAGGTCCTTCCTTCACCCTGTCACAGCCTTCTGGACGACCAGGAACAAATTTCCCACAGGGAATGTAATATCGAGTTTCAGGGTTTCGTGGTCCCTGATGTTGAGACTTCTTTACCTCTTGAATCCCTGATCTCCGATGAATATATTTGTCGATGTGCCTTTTACGCATTAGCCCTTCTGGCTAGAATCCTGGCCCATATGACCAGAATTCATAAGACCGCAACGTTATCTTCTTTCGAGATTTTGGACTTCGAAATCCCAATGTGCTCTAATTCCCGTTAGTCCCTCTAGACTAGACCTTTGGTCCATGTGACCTCCCCTTATATGACCGCAGTCATACCTCCCATCGGGGTTTCGAGGTTTCCAATGCCAAAATGCACTTGTCCTCAGTATTCGCGATCCCTCGAATCCCGATTTCCCTCTATGACGACAGCTAGCAACTTCTGTCCACCTTTAGCCTGATCAACAATCATGATTTCCTATGAGACCAATGGCTCCAGATATCCCTTGGGACTTTGAGGTTTCAAATGTCGAAAAAAATTTTCCCACGGGACTACCGATCTTTCGAATCCGGGTTCTCCACTATGCTGACAACTGGCTCCCCCGATGGCACTTTCCTCCTTATCGGGGTTTCAGACTTCACGATTCCAAATTGAATAAACACCTTGTAACTAGGATCCCCGATATCCCAATGACCCAAATGTCGATAAACGACTTCCTGTCAGGACTTTCCCCAATGACTCTGATTTCTGCCACGCATCCCCTCAAGATGGATGGTTTAGATTTCTCCTCATGTTTTCGAGACTTCTGATGTTTCGATTTTTACGACCTTAGGAACTTTGATTTACCGAGTGCCGATATCCCGATGTCTAGTGCCCGGATCTCCGGAATGGAAAATCACGTGACACGCATCCTCTCTCATATGGACGGCCCAGACTTTTGTGTCGGGGTTTTCAAGGTGGACTTACCCGATCTCCTGTCCACAAGAATGTCGATATCCCAACTCCTGACACCTCGATGTCTGCCATGCGTCTCCACAAATGGACGACTCTGATCCTTCCTGGGATGTTTACCAGGAAAATTCCCAATCTTATGCTCTCGTGACTCCCGATTTCCTGAACCCCGACGCCTTGATATCTTGATGCTTCTCGGGGTTCTTACTCTACTCACGAGGGTCTAAACCCTGTGAAACTCCTGTCAGATCAGATGGTTGATGGGTAATTGATCAACAATCCAATGACTCACGACCCCTGGAGATTGAACTCTGAAGGCGGTCGTAACCTCTGTGCTTCTTTGGCAGATCCAACGACTAGCGGGATTTTTCAAATCTTCTCCACAAGATCCTAACCGTCGATCTCTTCCTCTTTGATGTTTTCTACGGGGTGAACCCAATATTCCTCTGTGAAAACTGGTCCTCCTACACGTAACTTTGCAGCGCCTGTTCAAACACTCCCACGGCATAGACTCCTTGTGCTTCGCTTCAGTGAGCTTGGAAGCCTTTTCCTTCCTGAGCTTCACACAATTCTGAGTCTTCACGAAGACTCTTGCGCGCACTCCTTGTGACAATCCTCGAACACTTCCAAGTGTTGATTTCTTTAGACTCTGCGCACACCTGCAATAGCAGTCCTTCAATGCTTCTCTTAGATTCACAACTAATAATTTCCTTAGCCTGTGCACTCCTTGCATGGATCCTATAACCCAATTTCACTTCTGGGTGAATGAGAACAAGAGTTAAACTATCTGAGCCTTCTATCAACACACTCCTTGCGGATGACTTCAACTGCACTCCTTGCAGGAATCCTTGCTCAGATAGAGAAACAATCGAAACTCATTTCTTCTACTTCCTTTCAGACTTCACTTAGAACATGAAATCATATACACAACATATCAAAGAAAATGTATAACAGGAAGAAAACATTCATGAGCATATCAATCAACACACACACATAGAGAACAACACAACACCATGAACTTGAATCAACTTCTTCTATTAATCCAAATAACTGTACATGGGTGTTTCTACATAGTTCTCTGATTATCTTCTATGCTCCAATGCTTCTAACTATGTTACAATGCACAATGAGGGTGACTATATCCTGTTTCCCTCTTGCGCTCTCAAATAGTCTAATCTAGAATTAAATTTCTATCTACCTGCATTAACTACTATAAATGCCTCCATCTACTTCAGATGAGAGCGGGGCACTCAAGGTCTGATTACATTATACCAAGGTTCCTTCATTAAATGATCTCATTTATATTTGGTGCATCAACTTCAAGGGAAAATTCAAAAATTTGGCTGGGCTTGTCCAGCTGTCCTTTGTTTTCTGCGCTGGCTCATTTGATGTTGGCGATGCTCTTGCATCACCAGGAAATGAAAGAGATAAATATAAGAATCCAACTAAAGTGGAAGTCATACCCTTGGTCTTGCACTTCTCTGCAATCAATCTCTAGTTGGTTGACAAGGTACTACGCCCAGTTCATCTGTAATCCCTTTGCGCACTTCCCTGCGGGGTCGACCATGAATCCGGTCACTTGAGCTGGTCGATTATTACAAACTAAATTGCCTACGATCAACTGATAGGAAAGGCGCACTGCACCACTCTAGATAGAGGCTACCTTGTATCCTTGCATTCCCTTCTCGACATCGCGATAGGTTTCCTTAATTTTCTGCACTAATGCTTGGTCGAAGGTCTTGCCAGGGTAGAAATCCTGTGGGTCAGGGCCTTCCATGCTAATCTCTGTGATCCAATTGATCATGGTCAGATCCATATTGATGCATTAGTTTAGCCATAGGTATCCTCCATGATAGCAAGATAGAAGCAACTTTATGCACGCATTCACCTCCTGGTGTCTGCCAAATTGCGGGATGTTCATAACATTCAGTAATGTAGACTGCACGTGGTTCTAGGTCCAAGAATGTGGGATGATCTTCAAGTTCTTTCCCTTCATCTTTGTTAGATAATTGTGTGGGGAAAACATACTGTGGACTTTCCTGTCTTCGAGGTTGAACTCACTAAACTTCAACGCTACGATCTTGTCTTAATCGACTCGAATTGTGTGCACTCCTTTCGAAAGGTACGCGGTGATAAAAAAATACTCGAAGTCTCTGGGTACACTGTCATAATTAATCCCACTACTTAGAAGTGGTATGTAAGTCGAAAGAATGCATGGAATAATCTCGGCATTCACAATGTTGTCTCTGTTCTTTTTTCTTGTCTCTGTTGTGCTTTGGGAAGGTCTTGCTCCATGAGCAGTTGAGGGAGAAGCTTGGATTCCTCCTATTGATGACGCTTGTGCACTTGCAGACATCCTTCTTTCTGACATGACTCTCTCATCCATTAAGTCAATCAGAACATCTTCGATTCTTTCTCTACTGTACTGAGCTCGTCCGACATACAAGCTCAGGGTCGATTAGATTGGGTGTGAACTGGATTCATAAACTGGAGTGATGATCACAGTGAAAAATAATCTCAGGTTGTGAGCTCAAGTTATTAGCTAGCAAAAGGTATTCTCATTGTGTGGTGTGGCGGACTAAGTAAGAAAGTTAGCAATGGTCTACTTGCAATGGGTATGAGGTGTCATTAACTCATGTTATTTCCGTTTATGGTTCAGTCTGATGGTCTAGTGGCGAACCATCAATGCTTTTCGACCCATTCATAGAGACAGTTGAACATTTATATCAACTTCCAACATCTATATTGCTTCACCTTGGCGAAGTGGCCTATATCGTTGGTTTGATATCTCGAAGAAGTTCAATTTCTACGAGTTTCCCATTCTACGAGGTCCCCTCTGAATTATTTTGTATTCTATCGATCTTATCTCTCCTTTTACTTGGTTTCCTAGCATTTTTTCTAGTGATCTCCATCTCGGGGATTCTCGTTCCATTTTGATTGTTATTTTCCTTGAACATAGGTAATTCACGCTGTTGAGATTCTCTCCTAAAACCTCCATTAATAATTCTTCTTTTTCTAGAACATGTTGTTCGAGCTTCTGTGAGCCTTTTGACATTCTTTCATATTCAACATCTAGGCTTCTAACGATAAGTGGCTTCGATCTATTCTCTTGTTTTTCAATCAACTATGCAATCCTTCTGGTCATGAAATCTGTTAACTCTTGTCTCTGTTGTTTTGAATATTTTTTTTCTTCTTCCTTTCTGACTTGATCTCTCTTAATCCAAGGTTTTCCAAGTAACATATTAAATGGAGTGTTGTCCTCAATAAACTTAATAATCTTAAAATCTTCTTCAGTTGAAGTTTCATTGACTGTTATAGGTATCTGAGCGAGTTTTCCACATAACATTATCAGTTTTCCTTTGAATAGTCCTATTCCTCCCAGTGAAGGAATCATGGCGGGCTTCCCTATAGCTTCCCAAGTTATTTTTGTAATGATGTTCACTTGTGTTTCTTCTTCAAGAATACAATGAATGTTGAAGTCCCCTAATCTTTCTTCAACTTGTTCCTTGTCTTTGAGGATCTCTGGTAATCAGACATCTTTATGTTCTTTCAGGGTTTCTTTCATCTATATCAATACTTTCTCTGATCCTTTCTAAGATTCATCTATTTCTATAGCTATCTTAGGGTTTTTTTCATGCAGATTCATTCTTTCAAGCTTAGTAATCACTCTAGGGAAATCCAACACTTCATGGCCCAAAGCTTTGCAATAGAGACAACTAGGTTTTCCACCCGGTCATTCCTTATCTGTATGGCCTAGTTTTTTGCAACTGTAACATAGGGTTAATCCTCTCTTTCTTGTGAATGATCCCCACCCTCTTCTGTAATGCGCACTAGAATCATGGTATCTATCCTACAATTTTTTTTTCTAGGATCCTGCATCCATTGGTTAGTCCAAACATTATTTCTATGCATAGGTATAAAATATTTATCATTATTCTTACCAGATCTATTCATATTAAACCTTCTTTCCTCTAACAATGCTCTTGTTTTCAAGCTAGGACAGATTCTATCAAGCATAACTAGATCCATATTTTAGAAACAAAAATTTTCACTTATCTTACTTTTACAGAGCATAAAGATTCCAGATATAAAACCTTTTATCCGTTCTTACCTCTATCGGAGCAAAGAGCTTACAGATCTTACCTCTTTCTATAGATCTATCCTCTTCTTTTCAAAAACTTCCACTTTAACCTTTCTTAGAGTACAAAGTGTTCATATCTGACTTCTTTTCTTTAGATATGTCCTTCCTTCTTTATCACAGAGCTTATCAGATCAAGTGGATTACTGTGCACTAGGGCTCAGGTCCACGCACAGAGCTTCCAAGTTCAGGACGGGTATTTTCACCAAGCTTCTTCTTTCTCAGTTCCCAACAATCACACTTTCAGGTCCCAACAACAGAACCATTTGTTGGCACAGGGGCAGACCTAGGGTTCAACGCTATAATAGCGCACCAATAAAACCCTAACTAGTGGCCCTTTAGGCAACACCTGTGAAGCATATGAAGTCTCAGCCGAGGTAGAGGCAGGGGTGGTTGCAAGACTTAGATGTATGAAACCTTAGCTGGGACACAGATCTGTGATTCTAAAACTTAGTAGAGCACTTAGTAATTAACCTTCATCAATAGTCGGTTCTTAGTAACAATGCAGATGTACCCTAATTACAGAGTATCACAGTATGCAACCAAATCCATCATCTAATAACACTTAACATAATAGGAACATATTAGATCTAGCAGATTCAAGCACTAAGAATATCCATATAGTTTAGATCTAGCATTCATTCACATGATTAGTAACAAAGAAACATCAGATCTATCTAACATGCATCACATAGAAACACATCGATGCATCGCACAAAGAAGAACAACACAACATGTACGTGGTTCACCCCACCCTGGGGCTACGTCCACCAAATCTTCTTCTTTATTAATGTCTTCAATCGGTTACAACACAAAATCATCAAAAATCCTTCTGTGCATAGGACAGAAGATCTGTGCAGCTTGCTAGATCCTTCTTCCTTGCATCATAGTGCAAAGCCTTCTATAATCTCTATAATAACTTGCACTTAGCTCTATAACCATTCTACAGTCATGCACAGAGCACTACTATCACCTAGATTACATCACATAGCTAGGCTACTATCTCCTACTTACTTCGCTTAGACATCTATTTATACATACAAAAGTGGGCCTAAGCATGGGTGGACGCATGGGACGACATCCCTTTCCCATTACACTGTCCCAAAACCAAAAAAGGGGCCCAAAAGTGGGCCGAGATCCCATGATCTCTGCTTCATCTAGCACTCCATCTTCGATAGGCTTTCGAAGTCCCAAAAATTGTCAAATATGACCAAGTGTTCCTCAAAACTTGGTCAAGGGCCAACAAGTTCTCTCTTTACATTTTTTGTTGCACACAAAACATCATCTTTGTCATGCAATAATAGCCTTTGGAACCTTTAATCAACAATAAAACTCCAATTCATACATAGATTCAAATCTTACAGAATGCTTTCAGAGCCTCTAGAGTTCATGACTTGGCTATATTTTTCTTTAAATGCTATCCATTCCTTTATTTTTGTCTCTTTATTGCTAGCTACCAAGTTTTTCATGTATGAAATATTTAATGTTATTCTGTCATTTCTAGGTCCTCGAGGGCTTTCACAAAGCATGGAAAATAAGCCAAAAATAGTTTATAGGTTTGACACATCCCCTGTATGTTAATGCTTTTATCCCTTTATCCTTGTAGCTACCCATGTTGCTCACATAGGCCCAAGAAAGATGATTGTTAAGAGAGATAGATTTGAGTTGGGTGAAAAAATAAATCATAGAGATATTATTGATTATGCAATTACTAACAGAGAATAGTTTTTTTTTTTTTCTCTTTTTAGTTAGTGGATGAAGATGAGTGCCTACTCCACATCCTAGGATAATTCCTAGTGCACTTCGACTAGTCATATCTAAACATGTCAATTCATTGAAGGTACCAAAGATTGTGGAGTTTAATTCAATGAGACTAGTATTATTGTGAGGTAATTCTCAAGGACTTGCTTGCACTTTTTCTCTTTTCAGTATCATAAATTCAACAAACTCCATGCAAAAGCATCAAACTCTCCCCACAAAGTTCAAACTCCAAGGCCTTAGTGTGCCTATGATTGACTTATTTAGAGCTATAGTAATGACATAGGATCCAAGGGTTCATAACTTGGCATATAAGAAATGATATCAATGACAACAACTCTTATATGTCTTAGAGTGTTGCACTTGTTATTGAGTACTTATGTATTGATTCTCTCTTATATTATATCAACTAGTACATAGAGTGCATGTTAACAAAATCCACCATGTAGGTTAAGACAGTTACATACAAGTGAAAGGTTGCAAACTATAGTGGTGGTGCTACGGATATAAAAGGCGTGACAATCACCATGTGAATTTAATGGAAACTAACCATGTATCTTGATGACATATTGATTACATCCACAACCATTTTAGGTCATGAAAAGGAATAATCAAATGGATAAGATAATTGACATGACTTAATCATTTCCCTTGTGCTCTAGTTATAATAATTCCATGTTAAGAGGAAAAGAAAAACTACAATATATTAAGCCCAATGATATCCCTATAAAATATTTAAAACCTTATCCCCAAAAACTAACCCTCAATACATCATTTCCTAAAATAGATAGACTCAAGTAAAAGAGATTGTGAAGCTTTGCTTCTCTTGAAGATTTTCCCATGCAACACAATATTGAAGTCTAATTAGGGAGAAATATCCCATATGAAAGAGGTCTCTATTATAGGTTTATTTCCTTGTTTTGATCCAAGAGGTAACATATGAAAGAGGTCTCTATTAAAGGTTTATTGTCTTGTTTTGATCCAAGAGGTAACAACTTGGGATCACGTGCTAAATATTGATTATAATTTTCTTTAAAGAAAGTTATTTTTCCATAGTTTGATCCAAGAGGATTCGAAAGGATTCGACCTATTACTTGACACTAATAGGCAATGCCTCATTTGATTGGTTGAGAGAAGAAAGCATAGTTTGATACCTTACGCTCATATCAGGTTAGTGCTATAGTAATACCAAATAAGATTGTAGCTAACCTCATAATTCACTAGAAATTATCATTTGTCCATATAACTTAGGAGAGAGAAAATATGATTTAGAAGAGAGAGGATATTAATATTTAGAGGGGAATAAGAAACTTAGAAACCAAATGATGAACAAGGTACAGGAAAAGTGCAAAGAAAAGGAAAGAAGGGGAAGGAAATACAATGCAAGGAATACAACAATTTAGTACACAACCTTTTTCCATGGAGGTATGATGCACAAGATGACAGGGATAAGTATAATGCTAGCAACAAAGGAAAAGGCCCATACCATAAAGGACATGAACAAGGAAACCATGAAGGATGTGGGAGTGAAAGGGAGTCTAAAAAGAGCAATGCCATTTTTTTCTAAATTCACAAGACATAAAGGATGAAGTTTGTAGATTGGCTTTGCACATGATACTAACCTCAAATGATACATCTATAGTAGAAAATTGTATGGATCGCTCCAGATTATTGGAATTCACATTGTGTAGACATATTATTTATATTTTCATATACCCATATATTGAATTCCTACAACCTGTCCAATAATAGGATTACTAGATATTGAATTCCTACAACATATTATTAGATGTAATCTATAATATGATTCCTACAACCTATCCAATAACATCAATATAAGTTCCCCTTTACTTATATCATTGACCTCTAAGATTCTAATCCTATTGATCATGTTATTTTCCTTCATGCCTAGGATCCATCTCTAAATCAACTAAAGACTTGTTTGGATCATACTTTTTGTTAGGGTATTAATATCCATTTCCACCAATTGAAAAGAATTATTAGTTCATATGGCTGTTGTGCATGCCAATTTGGCATGCAAAACAACCATAGGGCTGTTGTGCATGGAAAATCAGCATGCACAACAACCTATAGGGTTGTTGTGCATGCCAAATCAGCATGCACAACAGCCATAGGGTTGTTTTTCATGCCAATTTGGCATGCAAAACAACCATATGGTTGTTGCGCATGGAAATTTGGCATGCAAAAAACTAATAGGGTTGTTATGCATGCCAAATTGGTATGCACAAAAACCCTATTGGCTGTTGTGAAAATTTGGCATGCACAACAAAGACCCTATTGGATGTTGTGCATGACAAATTGGCATGCACAACAGACCTATGGTTGTTTTGCATGCCAAATCGGCACGCACAACATCCATAGGGCTGCTTTGCATGCCAATTTGGCATGCAAAGAAACCAATAGGGTTGTTGTGCATGGAAAATCAGCATGCACAATGGCCCTATCTAAGTACATAAATCATTGGATATTAGGAGGAGGTTCAAGTAAAGAGAGTGAAGAGAACAAAAATATTTATAACATTTTTATGCATAAGTTTGATGTTAAATGACAGTTTTGTATGAATTGTAAATATTATTTTCATGTATGAAAATATATAGATGTTTGTTTGGAAGATTATAAATGACTTATACCACATGCATGAATAAGGAGGATCTAGGAGAGAGGGGAAGTAGAAAAGGGAAAAATATAGAAAGGAAAAACCATACCTTTCTCGACCTTTTGACTAAGATCAAGTGTAGTATTTGTTCTTATCAATTTAAGGGGGATTGGAAAAACATCACCCCTACCTCAAAAATCAAGCACAACTCATTGGGAAGCTTGAACATAAGCTCAATCATACACTCAATAATATTAAGAAATAAACACAACAAGTTTTCCTTTTTATTAGTTATCCTTGTAATGTACAATGCTTGCAACCTCCAAGGGTCGTTGTTGTTACAACAATTAAAACTTAAAACCACAAAAATAATTAAAAAAAACAACATCACCAAGTCCCTTTTCTTGCAAGTTACCCACTGCTCCGAGTCTCGGTTGGACTCACTTTCACTGTTCAAAATAGTTGACAATGGCTCCTTTTAAAACCAGGAATTATGGTTTCCCAATTTATGAACTTTCTCCACAAATCTACCCAACATGTCAAGGTGGAATTGTGTTCTTACTCTCACCATTCTCTTATGCTTTCCATCTCCTTCATTTATTCTCTATTGGAATAGCCTTACACTATTCTACCCAACAGTTATGAGAGTGCTACCCAAATGTCGAAATTGTCTTTTTCTTCTTTCTCTCCACTCTTATTTATTTGCAAGAAACACTCTTCCATGAGACCCTCCTCATCCCTCTTTATTCTTCCATTTCTTCCTCTTTATTCTTATTTTCTATTCTTCCTATATCTCTTCTTCTCTTTACCTTCTCTTCTCCATCTCCCCTTGTGATTAATGTTTTCCCAAAAAACTTATTTCCAACCTCATTAAATTACATTCTCTTCTCCATCTCCCCTTTTGATTAAACTTTTCCCAAAAAACTTATTACCAACCTCATTAAAGGTCAATGGGATACCCATTAATATTCCGACGACCTTATTAAATTACCCACAAGACTAATGTGGTGTTGATATGATCCCAAGGAGGGCATGTGTGTGTCTTTTATTAGGAGGGACCTTTATTGCATACATGCACTCCGTTACATATATGTTTAATCCTGTATAGGAAACATGTCAAGGGGGAACCTGAGCTCTTATATGGAGGGGGTTTCAACAACCAATATGCCTAAGGGGGTGTCATGAGTTGTTAGATGGAGGGGGATCCAAAAACCAAGGTTCCTATGGAGGAATAAGGGGTTGACATTACCTATATATCCCCCAAACTATGTGCATTATGTACATGCCAAATTGGCATGCACAACAACCAATAGGGCGACTGTGCATGCCAAATTTGGAATGCAGAACATCCTTTTCCTCCATGATTCCTTGACATCAATATCCTTATGCATGATTCTTGTATTCAGAAATATTGGATCCACAATCACATTGGAAATCATCTTTCTTGTTCGTCAAACAAACCCTATCAAACCATATATGCATTTTCATGTGTAGATGTTGAAGGTGGAACCAATATTATAGAGGCCCATAAAACAAGTTATCTCTCCTATAGGATCTTCAAGAGTTTTGATAGAATTCTCACCCTTTGGTAAAGGCTTCAAGGGTTGCCACAATTTCTACATTCCAAACAAGATCTAGAAGGTCTGAAACAATTTCTACATTCCAAACAAGATCTTTCTCAACTTCTTATCTTCACTCTTCATTGAGTTTAATAGTCGTACTGGGGACTTGTAAAATTCTTGACAAAATATTACAAAGCATGGAACTCATCTTATTTGAATGTATAAGACTGATTTATTTTATGAGTATTATTATCTGTGTTCATTTTTTTATTTACCATTAGAGTCTACCCTAGAGAGACATTGATTTGATGGTTGCAGTATTTGTTTCATGTAACATTAATTGGGTAGATAAGTATACACATTAGTTGATTTTAGCTTATACAAAAAATCCTAGAAAAAACCTAGTTCGATAGACCCTCTAACAAACACTTTTACGGGTGATAGAATCATAGGAGAGGGGTCCTCCTTTCTCAAATCTAGTTCCATGATTCAAATGAAACCAATGGTTTGTTGATTTGAGTCATGGTTTGCGTGTTATGGAATGTTTCAATTCACCTCTTGAAGCCTACCTCTAGCTGATGTGCATGCGAATTTGGCATGCACACAAGACACTCTGGCTGTTGTGCATGCCAATTTGGCATGCACATAAGCTATGGTTGTTGTGCATGCCAATTTGGAATGCACAACAACCAAATTTAGTCATTCGATTTCACTTTGGTGTTGGTTCTTTTATTCACTTTGACATTAGTTCTCAACCTTGCTCTTGGTTCATTTCTAGGTTGTGTATATTTCTGGCCTTAGGACTTGGATTTATTTATCTTTTCTAGAATTGGTGAGAATAATTGTAAGTTAGCACATCCATGTCACGCTTGAAATCCTTTGACATTTTAGAGGACTTTGGAAGTTGTGTTGGAGCACCTTTTCCTAATTCATACAAGATCTATAGTAATGGTTTGAAGGTTTTTTTTTTATCGAGGTCTCTCATTTTTTATTCCCTTTGGATACATCCCTACTTTTGTATCATCGCTCAGTCAACTTGGTGGTTAGGGAGGACCAAGGTTACCATTTACCACAGGTTTCAATGAGATAGTTATTTCTATTTATGATTATGATCGTTTACCATTTTCTCACCAAATTCACCATCATATATGCTAATGAGTTCCCCCTTTAATATTGGTTATAACTACTTAGAATGCACCCATGCCATTGAATTATTGGGATGAGGAAATTATGCACTTATAGAGTCATAAACACAACTTTATGCTACTGCCATTGTTCCTGAAATAGGCCTTTTGAGTGCTTCTTATATTTCCAAAACTATAAGAACTCTCAGGATTTTGTGCATATCCAACATTTGATATAGGAAGCTCCATATTATTTATGGAATAATCTGACATGTTATAGATTAAAGAGATTTAAAATCAATATCCCTTAAATTTTCTGATCAAAGAATGGCAAGCAATGTTACTGATAAATTATGCATGGTTTGAACAGCTTTGTCACAATCCTTCCTAAAGTCCACAACAACATTCTTAGAGAAAAAAAAATAGATTGCACCATTTTTAGTATTGTTCTTTATTAAAGGGAATCGACATCATTCGAAGTGGAATATTGACAACATTCAACTAGTAAATTAGTAGGTCTTGTTGATCTTTGCACAAGATGTTCGTTTGAAACAACTGGTGTATTTTCCTTTGAAAAAAAAGGAAAAAATATTTTTAGTGTAGGTGGGTTGTAATCTAAGGATAAAATATCCACAACTGAACTAAATTGTCTATGATTGGTTGTAGAATACTGAACTGAATATCTCAAACCCAATTCATTTCATTTTGGTATTTTTAAGGGATAAAATTTTCTTTTCAAAAGATTTGCTTCCTTGGATCTTTCCATCCTTTGAGAATGGTGGATAGTTTTTAGAAAGAAGGAAATAGCATCAGATAACAAGCCATCCACTATTGAAGGAAAATCCATTGTCTAATTTATGGCCTTGCTAGGATAATTGGAATAGCTAATTGTAGAAGAAAATAAAGGATTTGTGTCACAACTTAAGATATGACTGGGTGGGTTTGTACTTGTTGGATAAAACATTTATTTCTTTTCTCTACTAGTATTGCATACAACTTGTTAGAAAGATAGGATCATGGAGAAATAAAATAAAACAAATGCGAAAATAAAACACATAAGACACAAAATATAATAGAGACACATATATGCATGGTTCACCCAGTGTGGGCTATGTCCACTAGAGAAATTTCCACTTCCTTCCTTTATTATTATCCAACAAATGAAGGGATACAACCTACAACACACCTATTGTAACTTCCTTGTCTTTATCTCACAGTCTCCTCACTCAAAATACAATATTCACAATGATGCATAGTTGCAATACATTTCCCTCATAAAAGAGGGTTGCATTCTAGGGAAAAAAAAAAAACCTAACATAACTTCTACTGTCAGATATAAGACCTTATAATGAACACTCTAGATTTAATATGAAATTGCAATATACATTTACAAGGAATTTTTTTTGTTGGGGGCTTCGCCCCTAAACCCTCGTTGAGGGATCGTTTTCCCCCAGACCCTACAGAGGGGGTAACCCCCCTCTACACTCCCCTACGTGGAGGAGTGTACATTATTTTGGGGTGTAAAGTCTTCATGGGGTATAAACAAGGCTGAAAACAAAGACCTCTAAATTAGGAAGATAGCCAGACTCCACAACCAACAATCTCCCACTTGGAGACTAATCTTAATAACTCCACTGATGCTGTATATGTTGCAATATGATCCTTATTGGACCTGGAAAAATTCTCATATTCATATTCATTCTTGAAGACCAACTGAAAATGAGCAGGAACTCAGTTTCTCCCTGGTTACCCCCTTTGTTAATGTGTCTATAGGATTTTGTCTTGTGTGTATCTTTTCCAACTTCAAATGTCCATATTCCAAGAAGGATCGTATGAAATGGTACCTGAGCTGTATGTTCTTAGTCTTCGAATGGAAGGATTTTTTATTTCAAAGATGAATGACACTCTCACTATCATAGTACAACCTACTATTCTCTTGCTTCTCTCCCAATTCCTCCATAAACCTATGCAACCAAATCATTTCTTTATTAGCCTCTGTAGCAATGACATACTCTTCTTATGTTGTTGAAAGTGAGACAACCTTTTTCAGTTTAAAAATCCAACTTACTCTTGTTCCACCTATAGTAAAAACATACCTTGTGGTTCTCCTCCTGCTATCTTTATCACCTTCCATATCAGAATCAACATATCCCTGTAGAACAGTGTCTGAACATTCAAAACATAATGCATGAGTAGAAGTACCTCTCAAATACTTGAGAATCCACTTTACTTCCTCCCAATGTTCTTTACCTGGATTGTTCATATGCCTGCTGACAACTCCCACTGCATGTGCAATATCTGGCCTTGTGCAAACCATTGCATACATCAAGCTTCCAACTGTTGATGAATAAGGGACCATGGACATGTATTATATCTCCTCCTATGTATTGGGACACATTTCCTTAGTTAATTTGAAATGGCTGGCCAAAGGTGTACTAATTGGTTTTTCATTTTGCATTATAAACCTCTCCAAGACCTTCTCTATGTACTCACCCTGAGACAATGTCAATTTAGAATTTTTCCTGTCTCTTATTATTATCATACCAAGGATTTTCTTTCCAGCACCCAAATCATTCATCACAAATGAATTAGATAATTTATTCTTGAGAACATTTATATCCTTCATATTAGACCCTAGAACAAGCATGTCATCTACATATAATAGAAAGATAGTATAGATTCCATTTTCTATCCTTTTAAAATAAACACAGTGATTAGAATGACATCTACTATAACCTTGTTCTATCATAAACCTGTCAAAATTCAAATACCACTGCCTTGGAGCTTGCTTTAGGCCATACAAGCTCTTATTCAACCTGCATACCAAATTATTCTTCCCTTTGACCCCATACCCCTATGGCTGTTGCATATAAATCTCTTCCTCTAAATCCCCATGGAGAAAAGTTGTTTTTACATCTAACTGTTCAAGATGCAAATATTATACTACCACAAGACTTAAAATATTCCTAATTGAATTCACTTTAACAACATGAGAAAATATTTCATCAAAAGATATACCTTTCTTTTGTGCAAACCCCTTTACAACAAGTCTAGCCTTGTACCTTTTTTTTTCCTCCATCTTCTTCCTTCAACATGTAAACCCATTTATTCTGCAATTAGCTTTTTCCCGTAGGAAACTGAATCAAGTCCCAGGTCTAGTTATTTACCAAGGAATCCCTTTCCTCTTTCATGCCTTGATGCCACTTATTTCTGGTGTCTACCTACATTGCCTCTTCATAACATTCTGGTTTACCAGAATCAGTGAAAATAAACAATACAATGAAGGAGAGTAGATTTTAGGGGTCTAATTAACTTGGTAGATATTATAACGACACTTGCAGGAGTTTGAGGTACTTGTTGATCATGTTTTTTTACATTATGATTTTCTGGTACCTTTGGAATTTTTTTTTTAGTGATCTCGTCAAGCACTGTGTATTCTAGTTTTTCTTTTTCCTGTTTCTTTCCCTGCAATTGATCTTTGTACATGAACTTCTCATTGAATATGAAATCTCTACTCCTAATTATTTTTTTATTTTCATAATACCATAAGCAATAACCAAAATCATTAACACCATATCCAATAAAGTTACACTTCTTGGATTTTTCCTCAAGCTTTGTTCTATTTTGTTTATCAATATGGACAAATGATTCACAACCGAAAGTCTTCAAAAAAGAATAGTTTACCTTTTTACATGTCCATGCCTCCTATGGAATTCCACCATCCAAAGAGCTTGAAGGTTCTTTGTTTATTAAGTAAACAACAATATCTACAACATCTTCCCAGAACTGTAAGGGTGAACCAGCATGCAATCTCATACTCCTTGCACGCTCCATGATTGTCCTGCTCATTCTTTCTGACACACCATTTTCTTATGGTGTTCCTGGAACTGTCTTCTCTCTACAAATCCCATGGTATGTACAGTAATCATCAAAATCCTTTCTGCAATATTCACCTCCATTTTCTGATCTGAGACACTTCAACATTTTTCCTATATATTCTCAACCAAAGCTTTGTATTTCTTAAAAGTATAAAAAACATTAGATTTTTTTCAAATTGAATAAACCCAAGTTTTTCTAGTTGCATCATCAATAAAAGTAACATAATGAAGAGATCCACCAAGAGATGATACTTGAGTTGGTCCCCATTCATCTATATGCACAAGCTCTAACCTTTCACTCTTATTTTATTTTTTGACTCTGAGAAATCTGACTCTCTTGTGTTTTCCATAAACACAATGCTCACATAAATCTAAATCAATTTGTTTAAGATCTGGAAACAAATTTATTTTGTGAAGTATTTTTATCCCGTTATCACTCATGTGTCCAAGCCCATGATTCCATAGTGTTGTATCCACTCTTGTAGAATCTAAAGAGATAGAAGAGTCATTATTACCAGTACATAAATACAATGTACCTACCTTCTCTTTGTTTTCTCTCACCAATGATCCTTTGGTGACCTTCCACACCTTATCTATAAATATGTGTTGTATCCTTTTCGTCACTTGAATGAGAAAAAGAGGGACACTTGCAAGTCCAGTTGGGTTAGATGGACAGTAAAGAAGTTAGTGCAAGATTTAGAAACATCAAGCACCATAAATAAACAAACAACTAATATAATAACAACTAAAGAAACAAAACTAAAGTGCATAAGGAAATTAGAACAAAAATCAACCAAAAAATTGACCAATATTCATGCCACCAATGGATAGATTGTATTAGTGGGAAAACACCAAAGAGAAAGGGGGAATTCTGGGTCCCCTCTTCCTCCAAGGGAGGGCTCTTGAATCCCCTATGAGAGAGATCTTCTTACAAATAACAAACTAGAAAGGAAATAGTGAAGAAATCCAAATCTCATTCCCCCAAGAGGTGAGGTGAATGACTCAATGAAATGATGCTAGTATGCTCCAAGAAGGAAAGAGGTTACTTGTAGGATAATGGAGGAAGCATAAAAATACAAATAGATTCTTAGAAATATAGTTCACCAATGGCCTCCTTTTATATAAAAATTTTGAGGAATTATCCAACCGGTCTTTAGTGTGAACAAGGGGCCCTTAAGGTCTTTGACCAGCCCCCCCACTCATATTCAACTCAGATTTGGGGGTCAAATCGACTTGGGAGATGAACTAAAAGTGGGTGGGAGGTCAACCAGAATCATAAATGCGTCGTTCAGAGGTGTGCACGGCTTTTT
>ML781153.1:510111-535509 GCA_009831015.1 Picea engelmannii | reverse complement strand
GCATGCTACTGATCTATTCTAAGGTTAGAGATAAAAACACAAATCAAATAACATAGATAAGACTCATGTATTCGGGACGGGAAAAGTATCTTTTTATTAACTTCAATATGAACCAACTTACAATGATTTCTGAGGCCGGTCACTGTTCCACGATCCTGATCCTGGGATCTTCCTCTTCTTTTTGTCCTTCAACTGCTGCTGCATGAATTTCTCCTAAAGATTGAGGCAAGGCTAAAGGGTTGGGACAAAACTGGCTTGGCAATTTGGCAGAGTTTCTTTGCTATGATTTTCCTCCTTTGAATAGTACCCCTACCCCTCCTTTTATAGGCTAGAAGGAGCTAGGGTTTTGGACGAACTCTCGGCCATGCATGGCCGGGAGTTCTAGTTAACTCACCAAAAGCTTCTCGTTCTGTCGGTAACTTTCCGTTTTTTGTGTTTTTTTAGGTATCCGCGGGCTGTAGTGGGCCTGCTAGAGGGTACCCGCGGGCTGTAGTGGGCCTGCTAGCGGGTACCCGCGGGCTGTAGTGGGCCTTCTAGCGGGTTATTTGATTTAAGAGGATTTTCAAGAGTTTATTCAGCATGGCTTTGGCAATGAAAGGATATGAGTAGGCCTGATGCTAGGTAAGCATATGTGGTGTAATTTAGGGTTATAACAGCATGTGCACGCGCTTCCTTTATATTCTGAGCACATGCTGATTTTATAAATAGCTGTATAGTTTGTGCCCTTTGGAAATGCATTTTTTGGGCCATGAATGAACTAATAGGTGTTTGGAGATGCTGGATTCATGTAACCATTTGCGGACAAAATTTCAGTGATAACAAATTCCCCCTAATGTGTGAGGTTAGGAGCACATGTATAGTCGAAATACATCAATGTTTCTTCTACTGAGAGTACCATTGTAAGAAAGAGTGTTTGAGAGGAATTGCAAGAACGACCCATTGGAGGGAGAAGGGAACCTATGGGACCCAAACCTTTTGCTAGGTGTGGAAAAATAAAACTGTGTACAAACGAGGTGGGCATGCCCCATGCTTGTGTCATGTAACTCAAAATGTGTAATATAGTAACTGAAGTTGTATGCTAACATAGATAACTGCAATGCCCTCCGAGGCAGTTTGATAATGGAAGAGGACAATTCTGATGGTGAACATACTCTGAAAAGAGGCGATGACACTTGTAAGCAGTGTTGATGATTCGTGGGCATTGATAGCCCAACAAATTTCAGAGGTCTTCAGAAAATATAAAAATAACTGCAATAGTCGCAAAGTAAGACCCACCGTAACATGAGATAGTGTTGAAGTCGAATGTTATGGGGCTAAACAATAGTAGAGAGCAATTATGGTTCTCCTTGTGCCATCTGAGATGCCTCATTGTAAAGGTAATGATATTCAAGATATTTTCACCCTTCTGGAAACTGTGTTGATGTCGACAGAAAGGGAGACATGACTCCGAGAAGCAAAGGGATTTTGAAAATCCACGGGATGAGATCAGGAACTGATGAGGAACATGGATGAAGTCTATATTTGGTGATACTCAATACTTCCATTGGTTGGAGATATGTGTAAAGTATGAGTGACAACAACCATGAAACTATATCTAGCGTTAGGGGGACTACTAGACATGGGTTTAAATTGTGCCAAAGGTGTGACAAAGTGGAAAAACTTAGGTATCAGAGGTGTATGGACTGTGGGATACTCAGGTTTTATGGATGATGTTAACAAGAGTAAAATGTAATAGAATTCCCCAACCAAGGGTGACAAGGGTTGTGTTGTCGGGAAAGGAAGGTTGCTAAAGGCGACAACAAAAACTATGTAAATGTTGGAAATAAAGGTTTTGTACAATTACCAAATGAATAAATAATCAGGTGGGATAAATGTGCAGTTATAGAAATGGGTGCCCCAGTGCAAGGTGGCTTGGCCTATGAGGGTGAAAGTTTGGAGGAAGAACTGGTGGAGGGTGAGGGCCCCATGGGTGGGTTGTTGTATGAGGGAAATGAATGGAGGGAAATTTGCAGATGGGAAAACTGATTCTGGATGAAATGGAAGGTTAATGATACTGTGGGGGTGCAGTCAAAGTGAAACCATGATGATATGTCCTGGGAGTCCATTGGGAAGGCTAGAATAATGAGGAGAAGAAGTATGTGGCTGATTCTCGAACATTCTTATGACTATTGGGACTCCCATCCCTAGGGAGTGAAAGCAACATGAGTGTAAAAGTGCTAAAGGGGATTATGAATGGGACAACTCATGTGGGGGAGAATGCTATCGGGTGACAACACTTAAAATGCAGCAGAGGTGATAGTACTGTAGAGCTGGGTGTGAGGATCCTACAGGAAAATGTCAGAGGGGGGTGACTTGGAGATGAAATTAATATTCATAGGGAATGATTGCACGCCAGTGTCGATCATATACTTGAAAAGGTTGCATTGATGAGTGATGACCAAGTACCTTCACATATAAAAACTGAATTCCCAACGTGAAAAATATCTAAAGATAAAGAACATATAGAATTTATTTGATAATTTTGAACATGAGTATGCATACCTGGGGACAAAGTGGCATAAAAAGTTAGCTTTGCCTTGTAGGATTTGTAGTTGGTGTAAAGTCTGAGGTGGTGGAATTTATGTGATGGCTTGGAACTTGAGGGGGTCGATAGTGATGCTGTGTTGGGAAATGATGAAACCAAGGAGGCATCCAAAATACACACTTGAGGGGGTTCAAGAGGATATTGTATTTTCGACACCTTTGAAAGATGTTTCGTAAGTCCTTTAGATGTTGAGTGTGTTTCTTGGATTGAGTGATGAGGTCGTTCAAGTATGCGAGGATGATATGAGCCAGATCATGAAAAATATACGTCATGGACCGTTGGAATGTCGCACTGATGTTCTTGAGGCCAAAAGGCATGACATGATATGAAAAAATACCCCATGTGGTAGTGAATGAGGTTTTGTACTGGTTTTCTAGATGAATTTGAATTTGATTGTAGCTAGAGAAACCATCCATGAAGGAAAAGGTTTCGTGGTCGACACAATCATTGATAATTTGGTTGATGAAGGGAATTGGGAATTTGTCTTTGGGATAGGCGTGATTGAGATCACGAAAGTCAGTGCAGACATGAATAGTGCCCTATTTTTTGTTGACAAGGACGGGGTTGGAGACCCATGATGTATATGTGGTGGTGTATATGAACCCTGCAGTGCGTAATTTGTCAATTTCAACTTTGATCACTGTTGCTTTAGATGGCTGTAGTAGGTGTTGCCTTTTTTCACACGTTTGATATCAGGCCATGTGTCTATATGATGTTTGAAAATAGAAGGATCAAGGTCAAGAATCTCTGTGTATGACCAGGAAAAAATGTCACGATATTCCTGGAAGAGAGCTTTGTAAGATGTAATTTCTTCAGGAGAGAATGTGGCACCAATGGTGATTTCTTCTAAGATTCCAGATTTGATGGAAATAACGATCTTGACAGTGGGGGAAATTTTTTCCATGTTTCCTTCTTCAAAAGCATCGAGGGCTGGGATAGGGTTATTGAACCAGTATATATGCCCGGATGGAATAAAATCTTTGGTTTCGATTGCATATATGGATTCTTGGCGAGGGGGATCAAAGGCTTCCTATGAGAGAAAGAGCACTCTGTGATGGAGCACATTCCATGGGAAATCAGGTGAAGTTAATTCCTCAATCATATCTTCATCACAGTGGAACTAGCGAGAATATAGGGGATCCATGGGAGTAACATTGGAGAGTGTCACTGTGTGATTTTTTTCTGGTGGTGAAGATGTAGAGTGGGTGGTGCAAGGAGGTTGCGATGGTTTGCTCGACATAAACCAAATATGGAGGTATTATGGGTTAAAAATTGTGGTTGGGCGTAAGATTTCTGTGGGGAAATGAACCAGAGAATTGGGAGGATTTGGGGGAAAATCCTCATATAGGCTATCCATGAACCATGGAGGAGTGGGAAGTGCCTCAAGATCAGGAGATATAATGTGAATGATATATGGAGATGTGGTAGGGGTAATAACGGGTGTCACTGGGAGTGGGGTGGGTGTAGGATTTTGAATAAGGGCCATTTTTTGATGCCTATATTCAATGATCGTGGGACATTGGTATGTGAAATGATCAAGGGATTCACAAAGAGAGCAAGGACATCTCATTCGTTAGTTAACTAAGGTTGTGACATAGTGGATGTTGGTGACATGAGTACTTGACGATGCAGATGGAGGGGAGTCTTGTTGAAATCTTTGGCATACTATCGTTAGCGTCTGTCGAAATTGAGGTAGTGCAGGGAAATGGTGGGTGTAATGGCCATACTCTGAACAAATGGCACATGCGAATTTGGTCCGCATCCCTTTTCTACCTGTAGTAGGGGATGTGGTGGTAGTACTAAGTGTGTTGGGTGAAGCGAAGAGCAGTGTGGTTGCTCAAGGAATTTGGATTAAATTGCGTAACTCGGGGAGAGAGGGACATAAATTGGTGGGGTGTCCTTCTTTCTCACACAGTGTGCAAGGAGCTTGAAATCGGGGGGGAAGTGGAGCAGTGGGATATTTCTTCTTCATTCTGCCCCTAGCTGTAGCGATGGTGCTCGCTAGTGGGGGGGTTGTGGTGGCATTGCAGTTAGGATTGGGATCTGCATTGGGGTTCCCTCGATTTGGGGAGGGAGGGATGGTTGAGGGACCATCTCAGGTGGGTGGAGATACCAAACTAGAATAGAAAGAAACATGTTAGGAAGGGTAAGTGTTGCGGCTACCTAGAAATATTATACGCCCGGTGGGGGGTAGAAGAAGGGGATTTGGGTAATGGCTTGGGGGACTATCTCCCAAACCGGGATGTGACCATGGGGGAGAGGGATATCGAGAAAAAATGGTGTTGGAGAGTTCTCAGGGGATTCCTGAGGTGGGATTTCTGAGACTAGTGGGACGTCAGAAAGTGAAGAATCCTCGGTGGGAGGAATAGTATCTCCAGTGTTAGTTCCGTTGGAAGAGATGACACATACTTGAGCTAAGGGGTGTATTAGTAGGGTGCTCCGTGGTATGTCCCTAGTAATGATGGTTCTTTGAAAATTCTGGGGCCCATATCGATGAGTGGGTAGGCATCGAAATTAGTGTGGACAAAAGGTAGTATGTTATCGATGTTGGAGGAAGGGTTAGGTTTGTAATGTGAAAATTGATCGATGGTGATGACCTTCCTGTTGTGGGGGAACATCATCGTTTGAAACATAGAAGAGGCTACTTCCTTCGTAGCGTACATGTAGTTGCGTCCAAACAAGATATTGTAATCGAGTGGGGCATCGATAACCTCAATGTCAATAAGTATGGTTTTTTCCCTGAGTTCAAAGGGGACATTTTGAAAGAGTCCTTCAGGAGAGGATGGTTGTCCATCATAAGCTCTCAAAGTAATGGTGGATGGTATTATCTCAGGGGAGCCGAGTTTCTGCCATAATGTTTTGGACATGATGCATGTAGATGCACCTTCATCAATGATACATCGATGAACTGTGATGCTTCAAATTTTGACTGGTATTTGGAATGCTACAAAAGCAGGAAGATGGGGTTCCCCACAATCTAGATCAAACGTGATGAGTCTAGTATCAGAAGGGTCAACTGCCCCCAGGGTGGAAAGTAATGACTTCCATTGAGTGGGATAGGTTTGAAGGTCTTCCAATACTGACATGGTGGAAGGGGACTGCGCTAAGTCATCGATCAAACTATAATTGTGTGCTGCCCTAGCCTAAGGGTTGTTGAGATTCCGTCGTAATTAGAAATGAGGAATGCAAAGGGGTGGTTCAGTGTTAGTGCGTGGAATCATCAAAGGTGGTCCAGTTGTAATTGGAACTGCTTCCAAAGTCATGGGAGTAGATTCAGGGGGTGCATTGTATTGACAAATGCACATTTGTATAATAATTTCCTCTTCACTCGTGATGAGGATAGTGCGATCCGTAGGAGCACCAGGGTTTTGAAATCATCCCATCTGTAGTGGGGAAGGGTGCATCTCTTGTTGGGTATTCATCACCCCTTTGTGTGGAATAGGGTTCTGCAACACAGCTCAGGGTGGTTTTTTCACATATTGTTGTGGGGCCTACTGAGGGGTAGGTAGTGTTGGGGAACCTGTTTCGTTCACAGATTCTTTCATTCATTTAAAGTCATAAATTTGGAGAAAATGATGAGTATAATAGCCATACTCACTGCAAAGGGTGCAAGGGAATTTTGTCCAGAGGTTATTATTTTTGTTCCACCCTTGGTGTTTATTATTGTTTCCCCCTTGGGGGTTCTGGTTCCCCTGGTTTGGGTTGCCCCCATTCGAGTGTTTTTTTTGGGTTTTTTCCCCCCTAGTCCTGGATTATTATTATTTCATTTTTTTCCTTTCTTTTTGGCATTATTCGACCAATGCACCATATTTTTCATACTCAGTTTTTCAAAATTATGAAATTGTTGAATGGAAGAGGGATGAACAAAGTTAACCCCTGTGTGTGGTTTTCCTTGTGGTGGAGCCATGGGTTGTGGAGGACCAGGAAATGGGAAGTACAAATTATTTTGTGGCAATGATTTGTATGGTACATAGGAAGATGTGGTGCTTTAACTAGTGCTTAGGGTGTAAGCTGAGGTAGAGGGGGTGCCAGAACTTGGTTGAATAGTCGAGTGCATCATGGGTGTTGATGTGGGTCCACTCATGGGTGGAGGGAGGACAACAGGATATGGATACTAACAAGGGGGGGGAGGGTAACCAGGGGGTCCCCCATATATCAGTGGATATTTGGGTGTATCGTACATAGGTTTTGGTTGGATGTACAGATTTTGATGTGTCGTGGTACCAATCAATCCATATGCTGAGTGGGACATCCTAGGTTTGTCCTAGCCGAATCGTACGAGTCTCGGGTGTCAAGTAGTACCATATATAAGTATCATGACTATGCATAGATGAGGTCATACTATTTAGCCTTGCTGGTGGATTCTTCTTCATATTTGGGGAAGGTGGAGGCCACATATTTGCCAAGGAGGGAGATAAGTGATATGAGAAACCAATCAAGGCATTGTTGCTTAGTGGTTTCTAGTTTTCATAAACTTTGTCGCCGATGCCATTCGTGAATGTGGTCAGCAATATGGGTGGATGAGGATTATTTAAACTTTAAGAGTAGTTCGATACCATTGTCATGGCAAATTGGTAGTTGAAACAAGGTAAAAAATGCTTTGGCAAAAGATTCAAAAGTCACATGGGACCACGATTTTTCGTCTACATACCACTTGGTTGATGGGCCTATGAGTGTGTGTTGAAATAACCTTAATCAGATGAAGTCATCCATGATGTTTTTTTAATAGCACCATAAGTGTAAGGTCATGATGTGGTTGGCAGGATCTTCTCCCTCCTTTCCTTCAAACTTTGGAATGTTTGAAGGTAGTTTGGTAGGCATTGCAGGCCATGTGGGGTCATGCAATATAGGATCATTTATGAGTTTTTTCAGATCTGGTATGTTGAGAGAGGCCAAGTATGGCATCTGGAGTGGTGGTGGAGGATTAGTTACAGCCATTGTGTGAGTGGTTTGTGTACCTGACCCTTGAGGGGGGTGAGCTGGGGTTGTACTTCCCCCTTGGGAAGAAGCTTCCCCCCGCTTCCTTGCAAAGGAGAGCTAGTGGATGGTTGGCCTTGGGAAGTGGACCCAAGTAAAGTGGAACCAATCAGAGTTGATCCCAAGATAGTAGCACTCACAAGGGTGTGAGAGGGTTCAGATGATGAGTTGGAAAGACTAGGAACTCCCCCTAGAACAAGAGGGAGATTTAGAAAGTGTCTGGAATGACAGGGATTCTATGGGTCCCCTATAATGCCCGACTAGCAAAGTGGATGTGTGCAAATGGTGATGAGATGAATAAATGAACAAGAGACTTTGTATAACTTGGACCTTCACAATATATCTCACGATCGCATGTAATCACAAGAGCATCATGCATAAATCAATTTAAAAAGAAGCATACATGTGGGTAGGTGGATTATGTATGTGTGGGAGAATAAAGAAAACAAATGCTCATTTCCTAAAAGACATAACGTCCTTCCTCTCAAATAGCACTGGACCTTCTAATAGCACTCAATAGTGGGGTATGAAGCCACCGGAAGAGGGACTAGTGAAGGATGAAATAATCAGTTATAATGAGGGGTAGAGGGTACATTTTCTAAAAGAGCTGGTGATATCTCCCAATAGCCACACAAAATATGGTCAAGGTGCAATTGCAGCCCACAATTTCCACCTGGGTCTAGATTTCCTAAAATTCGGTCACTAGGCACCTCTATCAAAGTGCAACATTTATATTCTTGGCCTCGGAAATGGGTCATGGGCTGGATCCCATCCAAGAGGTGGGTGCTTCAAGGGGGGATGCACAGAACAACTGGACCTCAGCCTTAAACCCTTAATGGGTATATCCCTGCCTTATGGTGTTAGGAACACTTGACTTGGAGGATTTTAAAGTTCCCTATTTGACAACTTCTAATGTTTGAAGATGTGAGAACTAGATAATACATATTTATTTGGATGCCTATCCATGAGATCCTACCTAGACTAAAAAATTTCTTTTGGCACCTCCTGTGCAGGAAAAAATAATGAGTTTTTATAAAAAATTTAGATGTGGTTGTTTGTGAGATTGGGGGTGTGAACCAATCTCGTTCAAATTAAGTGGGAGTGGATAGTTCCTTCAAGAAAAGGGGTGGGGCGTTTATGAATCCCTTTGGGGGAAACTTACTTCAACCTCCACAATTTGAGATGAAACTATGTGAGTGAGTAGTGACTTTGTGTGTGAGCAAGTGATAAAATGTCCCAAATTTTTAATAAGTTAGGTGTTAGCTTGCATCATGTGGAATTCGTGTGGTCCTTACAAGTCTTGATTACCTATCTTGCTAGATTCCATTGGTACAACCTTGTATAATTTTAAAGTCCCTAAAGAACTAGCATGTGGACATATGGGTCCCTAATGTGATTTAATCTAAGAAAACTTCAAAAGACTATCCTAGATTGTGGACCTGTGGGCATGTATGGGCCTATTACAATAATCTTTAAATTCCCCTAGTGATGTAAACTAAAAAAGTGGCTTTCAAAAAATACCCTATCTTTGTAGCATGTGGGTATGTATGGGCCCTTACAAATTTAAGATGTTTTGAAAAAGAAACTAAGAGGAGTCCCAGAAGGGTTGTTGTCCTCTCCTAAAGATTTTGTCTTTAAGGTAGATGAAACCTTCCCTCAATCTTTTTTCTTATTCTCAAGATCGCTCTATGGAGCGAGAGAAGAGAATACTCAATGATTGAAGTTTGATTTCTGGTCCCAAAGAAAGTGTTTATATATGTGATAGTGAATGATTTCATCTTAACTTTTACAATCAAAGAAATCCATCCATGTGGAAAAATGAAAGAAAAGAGAGGAAAAATATGGATTTTAACCCCCTAAGTGCCTATGCTTTGACTAACCCTTCATTTAGAGAGGGAATCTAAGTGTGGTGCATATTAAAAATTGCATAGAATCAAGATTTAAAAGGCTAGGGGCCTTCAAAATATCACAAAAAATACTTACAATGTTGAATTTATTGACAGATGTGAAGGTCACAGAGTAGACAAAGGTGCATGTGGCACCAATGCACAAAATAAACAATGACTTGTTGGCGCAGGTGTGTAGAATGCGCTCAGAAACACAGCTCTTTTGGCGCACGTGCTCGGAAGATGCACCTGTGGGATGAAACACCTGCGTACGTTCTGATACGCAGCCGAGAAGAAAATTTCGAATGGAATCCTCTTATCTCAGCTCAGAATTTAGATTTTTGCAGGTAGGCTTGGGCCAGTTATGATCCCTGCAAGTCAAATAAATCAAAAAGAAGTGCTCAAACAACCTAAATGGGGAGGAAATTGATACCTTTCCCCAGTGGAGTCACCAATCTGTTGTTTCATTTTCATCACTTGAATGACCAAAAGAGGGACACTTGCAAGTCCAGTTGGGTCAGATGGACATGATAGAAGTTAGTGAAAGATTTAGAAACATCAAGCACCAAAAATAAACAAACAACTAAGCTAATAACAACTAAAGAAACAAAACGAAAGTGCATAAGGAAATTAGAACCAAAATCAAACAAATAATTGACCAATATTCATGCCACCAATGGATAGATTGTATTAGTGGGAAAACACCAAAAAGAAAGGGAGACTTATGGGTCCCCTCTTCCTCCAAGGGAGGGCTCTTGAATCCCCTATGAGAGAGATCTTCTTACAAATAGAAAATTATAAAGGAAATGGTGAAGAAATCCAAAGCTCATTCCCCCAAAAGGTGAGATGAATGACTCAATGAAATGATGCTAGTATGATCCAAGAAGGAAAGAGGTTCCTTGTAGGAGAATAGAGATAGAATAACAATACAAATAGATTCTTAGAAATATAGTGCACCCATGGCGTCTTTTTATAGAAAATCTTTGAGGAGTTATCCAACTGGTCTTTAGTGTGAACAAGGGGTCCTTTATGACACCTTTAGGTCTTTGACCAGCCCCCCACTCGGATTCAGCTCAGATTTGGGGGTCAATTTGACTTGGGAGATGAACTAAAAGTGGTTGGGAGGCTGACCAGAATCATAAATGCATTGTTCTAAGGTGTGAGAGGCTTTTTGTGTCCACATTCGGGCATCAGACGCATGTGTGCTTTTCCTGCGTTTTTGACTGGCGCATGCACACGATTCCTTTATATTCTGAGCACATGCTAATTTTATAACCAGTTGTATAGTTTGTGCCCTTTGGAAATGAATTTTTTGGGCCATGAATGAACTAATAGGTGTTTGGAGATTCTAGATTCCTCTAACCATTTGCAGACGAAATTTCAGTGATAACAATATGGATATAAAACCTTCACTTTCCAACTTCCCTGTTGAAATTATATTTTTCCTTAGATATGAAACATGTCTTACCTCTTTCAACAACCATTGGTTTCCATTGCTTTGCTTTGTTTTTACCTTTCCCATTCCAACAATTTTTCATGGTACATCATCACCCAAATGAACTTGTCCATAATCACCTTGAACATAATATAGAAAATATGTCATGTGGGGCGTGTCATGAAATGAAGCCCCTGAATCTAATACCCAAGACTCATAAATATTATCTAAAAAAATAATCAAAGGATCTTGTAACACAACACCTATTACATTTGCTTCTTGATTTGTTTCTTGATGTCCATCTCTTTGTTTCTTTGGAGCTCTACAGTCTTTCTTCAGATGTCCTTTCTTCCCACAATTCCAACACTCTATATTTACCATTCTAGATTTGGATCTTCCCTTCCTAGAATTCTCATGGTTCCCTGATCCCTTTCCTCTATCCTTTTGTCTTCCCCTGTTCTCCATGTTCAACACATTAGATTATGTCTCACCTATGATTTTATGTTGCATTTCCTCACTAAGTATAAAACCAACAACATCATCAAATTTTAAAGTATTTGAACCAGAGACGGAATTACTTACAACTGTGACCAATTCGTTCCATATTTATGAAAATGAGCACAAGATTAGAAGAGCCCTGACCTCATCATCAAAGTCAACTTTTACAGAACTTATTTGATTAGTAACCATATTAAATTCATTTAAATGATATGCAACAAACCCACCTTATGACATATTCATATTAAATAATCTCTTCATTATAAATACCTTATTGGACGTCGAGGGTTTTTCATACAGTTTAGCCAATGTGCCCATCATCTCCTTCATTTTCTTTTCTTTTGAAATATTGAAAGCTATTGATGCTGCCAGGCTTAGTCGTATCATGCCTAGTGTCATTTTGTCAAGAACCTCCCATTCTTTGACTTTCATGGTCGTCGAATTCTTTTCTATTCCACCCGATGGTAGGAATAGATCCTTCTGATATAAATAATATTCCATCTACATCTTCCATAACTGGTAGTTTTGGCCGTTAAATTTCTCAAACCTAAAGTTTCCATATTTCTCCATTTCTCCCACTCAAACCATGAACCCTCTTGTCCTATGAGTTACCTTTCACTTTAATACTAGTTGTTAGAAAAACATGATCGCAGATAAAGAAAATAAAACACAGAAGATACACAATAAAATAGAGACACAAATATACGTGGTTCACCCAGTGTGGGCTACTTCCATTAGAGAAATTTTCAAGTCCTTCCTTTATTATTATCCAGCAAATGAAGGGATACAACCTACAACACACCCGTTGTAACTTCTCTTATTTCTCTCACAATTTCCTCACTCAGAATATAGTATTTGCAATGATGCATAGCTGCAATACATTTCCCTCATAAAAGAGGGTAGCCTTCTAGGGAAAAAAATCCTAACATAACTTCTACTGTCAGATTTGGGACCTTATAATGAAAAGTCTAGATTTACTATGAAATTACAATACACATTTTCAAGGCAAATTTTCCTTCAGGGGCCTGCTTGCCCCCAAACCCCACAGAGGGGGTAACCCTCCTTTGCACTCCCCCGCGTGGAGTGTACGTTATTTTGGGGTGTAAAGTATTGATGGGTTATAAGAACGACTGAAAACAAATACCTCTGAATCAGGAATATAATCAGGATCCACAACCAACACAATTGATGACACTGGATATCTCTTACATGAACCTTTAACAATTGAGTGTCTATATTCAACCTATATAGGGTGCTCCTTTTCGTACTATTTTTAGAACTTGTATGCTTATTTTATCAAATCAATGGAGAGAGGGATATTATAACCTCAAGATTAAATACAAGAGAAAGAGGAGGATAAAACCACTAGTGGCTATTGTTACACATTATTTTGGTCACCTCAGTGATCACCTAACAATATGTGTTCATGTTCCCTAAAAATATTAAAAGAGACTTTCTCCAAGAGAAAAGTGATTTGATTTCCTCTACCAGAAAACCATATGAAAGAAGGTCGTCGCACCCTGCTATATGCATGGGGTGCAACAATGCCTGATCATTGCACTCTACACTATACTTGGGTTGTGATGTCATCACATGCTGCTAAAGCATAGGGTGCAATGATGCTTAAATCTTGGGAAAATTCAAATTTCATGAATGTTATAGAAGGGGATCTTTTAGAACATGAGGTGGCCTCTGATCGGTTTGGATCTTACTCGCTTATATTATTTGGTCGAATCATCCTAATCTCCTCATCCATCTATCTTTCACAGTCTATATAAAAAGGGATATCTCATGGAAAAGGCTAAGGTCGAATAGGATAATAATTGTATGGAGAGTTCTACTTCAGATTATGCTTGAGAGCTTTGCTTTAGTTATTCAAGTAAGATTGTGGATCTTTTCCATTCAAGGCATTGGAGAAAAGGTGTGTGTGTTGGAGAAAAGATCCATCAAAAGGGGATCTTTCAACATCAAGGAATGGGTTGTATTCTCCACTTTCTATTCACTTAATATAGTAATGCATTTATTCCCTATATAAGAATCTTGTATTCTATTGTATAATTCCTTGATAATATACATAGACTTCATCAGAATGTATGTATCTTTGTTTTCCTTCATTGTTGGTTTGTGATTCTTAGATAGGCTTACCATTATGCAAACTCAAGGAAGGAGCTACAAAGAAAACACTAGTGAGGACAAGAATCGTTTAATAGGTACGCTACTTGTAACTCATTAAACTAGTTTATATGATGATGAAGTTTAAGGTGAAGTGTTCATTTTGTTCTAGTTTGTTCTAGTTTCTGGTGGGATTTAGGGAGATCTATTTATGTTTTCATTTACCGATTAATCTGATAACAAAATTGGAGACCATACTGGGGAGTGCGACTTTATTTTGGTTTTTTTATTCTAGTTTTCTTTCATCCTGCCTTCTTTTGTTCAAATTCATTATCTAAGTTAGTGGGTGATCCATATGGAATCCCTGGGTCTAAAAGTTCAATTAGATGTTTTGCCTTTCTTTCCATTTTTCCTTAGTTTCAGAGATCATCACACTGTGTTATATAGATATACCATTAACATCCTCTAAATTTTCACCCTACAGGTGCATACCAGTGTGACGACATCACGATGTACGCTATTGGCATCCTGCGACAACTCTAGATCACCGCACTATACCCCACTGCAACCCGCGACGAT
Source organism: Picea engelmannii (assembly GCA_009831015.1). NCBI lineage: Eukaryota > Viridiplantae > Streptophyta > Pinopsida > Pinales > Pinaceae > Picea > Picea engelmannii. The sequence goes on along the minus strand of ML781153.1, from coordinate 521,438 downwards.
TCCTATAGGATTTGTGGGAGAGAGCCATTTTTTATTTAACCCATTTTTTCCTCAATTGCCTGGGATGAAATTATAACACCAATGTTTGATTTATTTATGAGTTTAAATCTTATGTTTGATTGGTTTTTAGAAATTGAAAGTTTTTCTTTGTAATTTTTCAAGTTTTTCTTTTGATTTTTTGTCTCAAGGGTATAATCTCTAGATCTTGGTCCTGAGTGCTTGTTTGATAAAGGGTCTTTGGTTTGATTGAGGTTTTGGATATTTTTCACTTTCCATATTGTTTATTGATTGAGATACATTTTTTTTTTCATTCGACAAAAAGATTTCCTATCATTTTCATTTTTGTCTACGTTATAAGTTTGATTTGGGAATTGTGTTGAAAATGTGTTAATTTTCTTGGATTACGCTTTCTTTTCTTTGTTACATATATTATTTGATTTGAGAAAGAAAGAACTGAAGTCATTTCTTATTTTTAGTAATTGTTCCCAAGAAAATTTTTGCATTCAAAATATTTTGTTAAAAGAGAAAATTGCAAAATTTTGTAGTCTTTGATTATTTGGAATTGTGTTCATTCAAAAATTGAGAAATTTTGTTTAATAGCCTTGGTATTTGAAAGAGATAACTTCTCCCTACTGTAATTAGAGTTCATCAAATTGAAATATTGAATAATAATATACTTTTGCATTTTATTGGGTCAAGGTCACATACATCATCAATTTCATTTCCATCTCCCTTTTGAGTAAAAAACAACTTTTAAAATACAACGTAATTTTAAAATTTATTAGCAACTTTGATTTTCTAGAAATTCTTTTCACGAACATTATCTAGGATAGTGCTTTGGAATAGGTTGTAAGGTACACTCTCCAAAGCATAAAAACACATAGTAGTATCTTGTGATAGGGAGAGTTCAAATCCATTTGCTACATTTTTTCCTAGGAATCCCTTCTAACACAAGGGTCAATCACGAGGTCGCATTAGGATTGGAAGAGTTACTCACTCTGCTTTTTCAGTCTCAGTGTAGAGATTGCATGTATTATTGGGGATCACTTTAGGGTATACCCATGATTATTAGCGGGAGCTTCTTGAATTTATTTTGGGCTAGATACCCTACCTTTGCGTGTGGATCAGACTGTCGACTGTTTCCCTGGGCATCATTTTCATAATTGAAAACCTTAGTAGCCTATCTCTTTAGGGTCTTTACACTAGATGACTGTGGAGGGGCAAGTCTTCATGGTACATGGAATCGATGTTGGCCAAACTCACTCGGGCTCCTTGTAGGGTATACCCACTATTATGTGTGGGAGCTTTCACCAAGGTGTAAGTTCGTTAAGCATGTCATCAACGTAACTTTTCCACCTGCTTTATCCCATCCCATTCATGTCTTGACTTCGCAACATTGGATTTCATCACCAACTAGTGACTTCGAAATAAGAAGGTTTGTTTGCTTGCTTTGAGTTCTAGATTTTATTAGTGTGTGTTGTTTGTTTCTCTAGTTGGCCATATATTTGTTTCATTATTTATTTGGTTCGGCCAACATCATCATTCATCATTCACGTAGGATGCAAGGGCTACCCCCGGAAGATCCAGAAGGTTACCTCCCTTTAATTCCTAACTCACCAGAAGGCTCACCTGAGGGAGAATTCAATAACAAAGTAGCCTCTGAATTTGGAAGTTCACATTCTTTAGAGGGATTAAGAATTGTTTTGGATTCTTTAGAGGAATTCAAACTTCCCCCAAACCGGTTATTGAATCTTAGACAATATCCACTTCTTCTCCAGCTAAATTCATTGGGATAAATTTTTATTGAAGATCATACCCAAATACCTACTGGACCTCACATAGAGTCTGGTGTGGGTGATCCACCCTTTCAGGGTGAGTCATTTAGAAGTCCTAATAAACCTATGGCATCGAAAAATCTTGAGATGTTTGTTACCTATATGACACCTTTAGATAATTTTACTGGCACAACCAGTAATGTTGTCACAGTTTCAGATGAACTCTTGGTTGGTGATCACTCAATTATTCCTCTCGATATTTCCCATTCTACCATGGTCCCACAAGCTACGAATATTTCTACTGGAAATGTGGTTATCACTCAAGATCCTATTGGAACACCACTTCCTCTTAGACCAAATCGGTTACTTCCACCTGGGTATAACACTTTGAATACTTCCATTTCTATTCCTACCCGGAATCCATCTGGAGGTTCGAGACATTTTGTTCCTCATGGGTACACTGCTTCTAGTAATTTTTTTCCTACACCTACCCGGGTTCTCTTCGGTGGGATTACATCCCTCCTCCACCTTTGTATGGAGGATCTAATTGTCCTAACCCTAGTGGCTCCATTCTAGTTGGAGGCACTAGATATTATGTCGCTTCTAGTTTTTAGATTCTTGTTGGAGGCCAACCTCAAGTTCATGGGAAACCTCAATCTGGGGGGAAACCTCATATTGGGGAACAAACTCAAGTTGGGGGGAAGCCTCAAGTTGGAGGCCATAACCTAGTTTATGGACAAAGTATACCTATGTTACAATCTCAACCTTGGAATATTCCTCTCCAATGGAATCACCAACTGACCGGGGGGAAACATCCTCAAGTTAATTCTTTTGTACCCCCTAATATCGATCAATCATATCCAGGTTCTATGAATTCTAGTTGGGGTCAAAATTTTCAGTCTAATGTTCCTTTACAAGGGAACATACCTAATCAACCAAACCCCGTTGTCTATTTGAATCAAAGCCCTCCACAATCGAATCTGTCAGGATTGTCTAACTATCTATAGACTACTTATGGTCCCCCTGGTATAGCTATAGGACTTCCTCCTCAAAACTACCAGTTTCCTCAAGTGAACAGAGAGTTTCCTTTCCTTTCCACTTTGGATTTACTAGATTTATCTAGGATTTTGAATGATCCCATTTTGCATTCTCCTTATTGGTCCATCATACCAGCCAAATTACTGTCATACATTCCTAAGTTTGACGGTCAGTTGGGAGAAGACCCTAATAATCATGTGATGACTTTCCATATTTGGTGTTCGTCCAACTCATTGATGGATGACTCTATTAGATTACAACTTTTCCAATGAACTCTTATGGGTTTGGCATCCAAATGGTATATTGAGTTTCCACAAGGATTCTTTAATGACTTTAATACCCTAGACATGGATTTCTTAATGCATTACCATTTGCCCATTCGTTATGAGACAGGAACCAAAATTTTGAGTTCTTTCAAACAATCCTCTTCCACTCATATTTTTGATCATATCCTTGAGTGGATGAGGAGAATATGCTTAATCAAAGTTCCCCTTCCTGATCAACTATTGGTTGAGTGGTTTACCAAATCACTCATTGGACCTATAGCCTGTGATGCTGCCATGGGTGGTGTCATCATTGAAGAGAAGGAGATTAGTCGTGCTCAATATCTAGATCTCGTTTATGCTCAAATGGGCACACTTTACGACTTGATCTCTGATGCTCCTCATCCATCCACGAATCCTACCCCAAAACATCTAGTAGATTATCATGTTGTTGATGGCGTGATTTGCACCTTTCATGTTGAGACTCATTCTACATAATCCAGTCACACCAATCTCATTTCTACTACTTATAATGTACAAAATACTCCTACTCCTAATCCTTCCTCTGGTAAAACTTCTGGATTTAATTCGGTTCAATCTACACATGACAATAAAAATCAAACTAAAAATAAAGGAAAGCGTAAGAATAAGGAGGAAAAAAATAATAATCAACAATCTGAGAAACCCAAAACACAACTTGTTGATGAAAAATATAAGCGTAAACCTCATTATCCTTTTCTTATCTGTGGTGATGATCATTACACGAAATATTTTCCACGACGTGTTGAGGTTACTAAGTTCCTGCAAGGGACCGAGAAGCCTCCTACACCCGTCGTTTTGTCACAACCTTTTCCTTCTCACCAGTAGGCCCAATTGGTCATTCATGACCAACCTTCTCCTTCTACCATGTCTTATGTCCTTATGTGTACTGGTGACTCCAAGAAGAATGAAGTTGCAGTCGCAACTCAAGGAAAATATTATTCTCCATCGAAAGAGAAAGTTGATGATTTACCACCTTTGTTGCTTCAACCTCCTCCCCCAACTTCACCTCCAAACGGTCCTCTTCATGTCAAATGACTGGGTCTCGATATAGTTCTTTGTCCTCCTCCAAAGGGCGTTGTTCAAAAGTCTTCATTTAATCCTCACGCATGTGCTGCCCAAAACTACAGTATTGTAGAAGACCTTGTGCAAGAACCTTCTGCGATTTCGGCTCTCGAAGTTCTTCAAAGTTTCCCTACTCAATGGAAGACGTTGTTAAAGGATATCGGTGGAATTGACCATACCAATACCAATTTGATAATCTTTGACTTGGAATATGATATTCCAAGGCATCCTCCTTAGTTAGTGGTTTAGATCCAAATTATTGTGGAAAATAAGAGTATTTGTTGAACTGTTATTGATGAAGGATCCTCGACTTGTGTTATGTCCTTTACTTGTTGGAAATTTATTGTCTGTCCTACCCTTACTGAGTCACACAATACTCTTAAGTCATTCAATGGTATAGGGTTCAAACCTTACAATGTTCTTCCTTCATTGTCTATTATGTTAGAAGGTAAGGTGGTCAATGTCGAGGTTGAGGTATTTGATTCACCTCTTGATTATAACATTCTACTTGGCCGTAGCTGGATGGATTCCGTGTACACATTTGTGTCTACCCTTTTCCATGTGTTACATTTCCAGCACCAAGGAAAGGTCATTACTGTTGACCAACTAATCTTCTTTAATTCCAATTCATGTACTAGGAACATACCTTTTATATCGAAAACACCTCATGGTTATGAAGATGTCAGCATGGGTATTTTAAAATATTCAACCTTGATGGGTACATTTACTATTCCACCACCCGATATTCCTCCTCATTTTGTCAATTCGATTAACATGATATCCATCGTTGTTCATGAAACCTCGTAGTCATATGACCCATGGATAGTACCTAGCTCTAGTGATTATATTTGTTACGACGACTGAATGCCTTTAAGTATGGTAGAATCAACTTATCAATATATTGAATCGACAACCCCTTCTCCTCCTTCTCTCTGTGATACATATCCTTATCCATTTCACATGATCTTTCCTACTGATGAGATGATCATGTCATTCATGTCTATGGAAGATACTCCATGGGATGATGGGCATCATCATTCTATTCTCTTCCTAGAATGCGATACCATAGATTGCTACCAACGGATTTTGACTTTGTCTACCATTGTTGTTATTTATTATATTCCTGAGTCAACACACAATGTTTTGAATGAAGGGAACTTGAGTAATATTTCACCTACCATTCCTCTTGATATATATATTAAACCCAGACTCATGGAAAATGTTCATATCGGTGCCTCATGTTCTACTGATGAGTTCCACACTTATAAAGCCCTTTTCCAGGAATTCTATGACATTTTTTCCTGTAGTTATGAAGAAATGTCAAGTATTGATCCTTATATTGTTTTGCATGATATTAAGACTTACCTGGATGCTAAAACCATCCAACAGAGACTCCACCCATTACATCCACATAATGCTGCTGCTATCAAGCTTGAAGTTGAGAAACTTCTTAAATATGGATTTGTCCATCCTCTGGCTTTGACCAATTGGGTATCTAATCTTGTTCTGGTAAATAAGAAACAATACACAATCCAAATTTGTGTATATTATAGGGATATCAATAAATCTTGTCCCAAAGACAATTATCCAACCCCTTTCGTTGACCAGATTGTTGACTATTGTGCCGGGAGTGAAATATTCTCCTTGATGGACGATTTCTCTAGCTATAATCAAATCAATATTTTACCAGTGGATCAACACAAGACTACTTTTATTTTCCCTTGGGGAACCTTTTCCTACCAGAAACTACCTTTTGGTCTAAACAATGTTGGCACGATTTTTCAGCACACTATGTCTTATTCTTTTCATGACATTAAGAATATTGTACAACCCTATCTCGATGATCTATCGATTCATTCTATGCGTCGTCAATATCACCCGACACATTTATGGGTCATTTTCCTACGATGTCGTTATTATCACATACATTTGAATCCACAGAAATGTTTTTTTTGTGTGGAATCTGGACGACTTCTCAGTTTTATCGTGTCTATACATGGGATTTGGGTAGACCCCTTGAAGGTTGAGGTTATTCTTAATCTACCTCCTCCTTCCACGCTATTCCAGCTCCAAAGTTTGCAAGGTAAGGAAAATTTTTTATATCGATGCATTCCCAATTACGTTGAATTAAAAAAATGATTCACTCATCTTCTCAAAAAAGGTTACGATTTTGTATGGGACGATACTGCTAACAAAGCCTTTCAATTTTTGAAAATTGCCTTAACCTATACACCATTGTTGTTTCCATCTGACTATAGCCAAGATCATTTCTTGTAATTAGCTACTTCATACTCTACCATTGGCATGGTTTTAGTCCAAGAGGATGATTCACACAATGAACATGTTATATACTATTTGTGACAGAGTCTCATGACCACTGAAACCAAATATTTACATGTGGATAAATTGGCCTTGGAAGTTGTTCAAGTTATTCAACATTTTCATCACTACATCTTATTACGTAGAACCACCATCATCTCCAATTGCAACCCCATGCAACATATCCTTACTTGACAATTGTTGGGGGGAAAGTACTCTAAATGGATAGTTATTCTCCAGGAGTTTGAACTCGCCAAGTCAAATAAGTCTTTGGTTTTTGTCGAATTGATATGTGACCTTCCCTCTACTGAGAAAAAAATTGTGGTAGAGGATTCCTTATCTGAAAAATCCCTCTTTCGGATCAGTTCTAATGACGAATGGTACAAAGATATTATTATCTATCTCCAGACCCAAACTTTCTAGCTTGATCTTTTTAGTACAAAACGTTGTCGTATATGGTATCAAGCACCTCAATACATTATCCTTGGTCATACCCTTTACCGTCGTGGTATCGATTCCATATTTAGATGATGTATCACCTACGATGAAGCTGAGAAATATTTGAATGAGTGTCACTCTGAATCATGTGGCAGTCATATGTTCGGGTGTGCCACTGCCCAAAATATCCTACGAGTTGGTTATTTCTGGCCTTCGTTGTTTAAGTATTGCATTATTGTTTTCCAAAAATGACATGCTTGTCAAACCTACAACAATAAGATCTTATCTCACCCTGCTCCTCTTCACCCTGTAGTTTTCATTGGTCCGTTCACCAAATGGGGCATTGACTTCATGACATGTAACCCTCAATTGGTCGGGGGGCATGGATACATTATTGTAGCTATGGATTATTTCACTAAATGGGCCGAGGCGATGCCTACATTTGATAATACCAAGAAAATTGCAGCATAGTTCATATTCAATCATATCATTACTAGATTTGGTGTCCCTCAAGCCACTTTTACTGATCAAAGTGGTCACTTTTGTAATTTCATGATGTTTGAGCTTACTGAGAAGTTGGGTCTTCGCCATGAAAACTCAACCCCCTATTATCCACAGGCCAATGGCTAGGTTGAATCAATTACTAAAGTTATCACTACTATGCTTCGATGGATGGTAGGAATTCATAAGTCAAATTGGCACATGATGTTGTTCTCATCATTATGGGCCTATCATACATTCATTAAGTCTACCATGGGTTTCACACCTTTCTAGTTAATATATGGTATCGAAGCAATTTTGTGGATTGAATGTGAAATCCCATCTTTGATCAAACTTCTCCCTAACACTTCATATGAAGAGGAACATATGTTGTATTTGATGCAATTAGATAAAACCCATCATGATGCCACCTTAGCTATTGAAACTCAGACAAAGTGTGTCAAAGATCAATATGAAAAGCATGTCAAACCACGTGTTTTTTCTAGAGGTGATCTAGTTCTTGTTTACGAGCAAGATCATGATTTGCTAGGGGGCGGTAAATTCTAAACCATATGGCAGGGTCCTTATATTGTCAAACGAGTGTTGGAGAAAGGGGTTTATGAGCAAGTATATTATGATGGAATTCCTTTGAGTGAACCCATAAATGGGATTTACTTGAAGAAGTACTATGCTTAAATCATTTTTGCATGAGTGTTGTGTATTTTTACTATTTAGTGTATCATACTCTTGTGTGATTTTCGTTGTTTGGTTTCTCCCTTCAACTCCTTACCTTTCATGTTTCTTGGTTTCCATATTTCGGTGTGTTCACTACCCTACACGAGCTTCGTCGATGGCTCTAGTCACAATACTCAAAACTTAGCGTCTGTTGCTTGGGCAATCTATGCACCTACAGATGAATTGATCAGTCTACATGGTGTTTTCCTTGGTCGTACAACTAACAATATCGTGGAATACAATGAAGTTATCGATTTGTTAACTAACATTGTTTCACTTGGAATATTCCATCTTATTGTATGAATTAATTCATAGTTGGTAGTGCTACAGTTGAGTAACATTTATTCCATCTAGATTCTTACTTTGTTAAGGGTATATTTATGAATTCACCTCTTGGAGTGTCACTTTGATTACATTGAATATCAACACATTCCTAGATGTTTAAATACATTAACATATGCATTGGATAATTATGTGTTAGAGAGACATTTGAGACATTTATAAAATCCAATCACACTTTGTAAATACAACAAGTAAGCCAACAAAAGCCTCATATTTAACAATAAAAGTGTAAGAAAAGTGTGTTTTTCTGAAGACCAAAACATCAAAAATGTGAAGCACATGGCTTGATACACAATAGCATCAAGGATGTTGCTCACTATAACACGCGACTACTTGTGCTACTCTACGGAGCAGTCGACCAATGGATGCGGATACACCCACTGTGTGGTGTTGGTAATACCTAGGAATATCATCTATTGTGGCATCAGGGACATTCATGGTGAGTCCCTCTAGGTTTTTCTCTATAATCTCAAAATCGAAAATAGTTCCTCTTGCTATGACATGTATCTCCTACTATGGATAGGGGATGATCCTGGCAGATGATAGGGTCCCACATCTGTATTATCAAAGAGCATTTGATTTAGTCATCGGATAAATAACACGAAAAACATTTTATATCTTTAAGAGTAACAAAGACATTATATAAACAAAATTTACTTCTTACCTATGTTCCCCCACTGGGAACCTTCGAGAAGAGCTAGATCCAGATCTCCTCGGAAATCCACTCCATCATATGTGTAATATTCAACCATAAGCAACTGAGTCCTCATCCATTGGAAGAATACATCATCATATTTGATGATACGACCACCTTCATGTCTAGCTATGAGGTCTACCCACCTCTTCATCCTAGGATCTTGTGGAGAAAGTATAGCCCACTCCATCTGTAAGCATAAGACAAGGATCCTCTCTAGGAAGAAGGATACAAAAATAGATCCATAGTCGAATTGTTTCAACCCACCACTTCTGCACTTGGTAAGTTTTTTCTTCATGCTCTTTAGGACTACTTCGCTCCAATTGAATATTGTGGGCTCCATACATTCCAGTGCATACTAAAAATGGCTCTGTAAAGCCATGTGGGGAGATGCACTCCCTACCATGCAAGTAATAGTATAGGGGATAGTCCACAAAGGAAAATATCAGACGTCTTTGATAGCGACCTTACTGTTATTTTTCTTAGTACCTGACACACAATGATGATTGATGTAGTAGTTCATAGGCTCACCGCCACCCCTACTACCTATAAGTGTCACCCATGAACCACAACAAGATATTCCTATAAAGAAATAGATATCCTCAATATCTATGGTGAGTGTGTGGGTGCCCACATGAAATGCATTCTCATTCACATCCCACATGTGAACCAAGTATTTCAGTAGTCTCAGCTGGGCTCTCATGGTCTGAATCTTGAAGAATTTTAATAACCCACACTGTCGAAGGCCCATAATTGTTCCCAGTCATTCTTGGCAAAGTAATATTCTTCTTCATGCTCTTGTTCATGCCATTCCAACATCTTAACTGTGGAAAACCTACCAAGGAACCATAAGATGATATTAGACACATTAAATCTGTCTTGCCCTTGTTGGGTTCATCTTTTAAAATTTTGGGTTGTGGTCCTCGCAGGCCTATGCATTTGTAGAGTGTGGCGTTGCCTCACCCTAGCTATAAGGTCACCTGTGACATTCCTAGATCGTGTAATAGCCGAATAATTTAAACAACCAATTAGTTTATACTTAGTAGTAAAATTCAAGAAATTTTACTAATTTAACTCATTCGTATGGAAATTCGTCAATATAATAAACTTTAATAACAAATTAATTCAAAAGAATGCATAATTCTTACCTGAACCTGATGCTATTATTTTCCCGCCGCTTGCTTCCTTCCCGCTTCTTTAGAACGCTACCCAAAACCGTCCTCCCTGCTGACTAGGTAGCTCCCTAGCCCCAGGATATCAACGGATATCCTGGCCCTCCGTGCCCAAAACCCCCAGCAACGCTGGTCCACTGTGTCAATGCCACTCACAAAAATTCACCTCCCTCTCTGCAATACTCAGAGCTCCCCCAAAATCCATGGCCAACTCCCATCGAATAATCCCCCCTCGTCCAACTCCTTTCCCCCCCTTATCCCTCCTTCACCGACTTTCCTTCATTTACTCCCTACCTAATATCTTATCCCATTTATTTAATGCTTCTTATCCTGTATTTAATGCTTCTTATCCTTTATTTATTGTTTCTTATCCCACTCATATACGTAAGTTTTAATAAATTAAATTATCAACCCTATTAATTCTTTACTCACATAATTAAAGAGTTGTTTAATAATTAAATAACCATTGACAATTATAAACAAATAATTAATTATAATTAATTTAATTAATATTATATAGGAAACAATTATTGTTTGGATAACATATTAGGACAATCAGATTATCAATTTAATTATAATTAATGATCCTTTACATTTATTTAAGCAGGGTCATTACATACACCCAACCTTCAGGAAACTTCATCCTGAAGTTAAGGTATCTTTTGGTACAAAGGAAAAGAAACATGGTTCACACATTCATAACAAGTAACTGACATTATTAGTAAGTAAGTCAAGAAAACTCATACATACTAGTGTATATGTACAAGAAATGCATGTGTAGCTAGTACATGCAAATCTCGTGCACGTACTAATAATCACAACTCTCATCCTTTAGTATTTTATGTATGCATCCAATCCAGTCAGCAAGACTAGTCTTTTATAAAATACAACAATCAATTAATTGTGTGAGAATTCGTTTAATTACAATTGTTCGGTTCAATAATTTATTTTAAACAACGGTGGTTAG
>ML781153.1:466219-506466 GCA_009831015.1 Picea engelmannii | reverse complement strand
CATGAGGCTCATGAATACTGCTGGCGCATTGGTCAATCCGAAAGGTACTACAACAAACTCGTAATGTCCAAACTGAGTTCGAAAGGTAGTTTTTGGGATATCACCTTCCTTAATCCTTAACTGATGATACCCTGATCGCAAATTGATCTTTGAGAATACTGTTGCTCCTTTCATTTGATCGAAGAGGTCATCTATTCGCGGCATCGGGTACCTATTTTTCACTGTAGCATGGTTCAAGTCCCTGTAGTCTATACACATTCATAAGGATCCAAATGTAATAGCCGAATAATTTAAACAACCAATTAGTTTATACTTAGTAGTAAAATTCAAGAAATTTTACTAATTTAACTCATTCGTATGGAAATTCGCCAATATAATAAAATTTAATAAAAAATTAATTCAAAACAATGCATAATTCTTACCTGAACCTGATGTTATTATTTTCCCGCTGCTTGATTCCTTCCCGCTTCTTTATAACGCTACCCAAAACCGTCCTCCCTGCTGACTAGGTATCTCCCTAGCCCTAGGATATCAATGGATATCCTGGCCCTCCGTGCCCAAAACCCCCAACAACTCCGGTCCACTATGTCAATGCCACTCACAAAAGTTCACCTTCTTCTCTGCAATACTCAGAGCTCCCCCAAAATCCATGGCCAACTCCCATCAAATAATCCCCCCTCGTCCAACTCCTTTCCCCCCCTTATCCCTCCTTCACCGACTTTCCTTCATTTACTCCCTACCTAATATCTTATCCCATTTATTTAATGCTTTGTATCCTTTATTTAATGCTTCTTATCCTTTATTTAATGTTTCTTATCCCACTCATATACGTAAGTTTTAATAAATTAAATTATCAACCCTATTAATTCTTTACTCACATAATTAAAGAGTTGTTTAATAATTAAATAACCATTGACAATTATAAACAAATAATTAATGATAATTAATTTAATTAATATTATATAGGAAACAATTATTGTTTGGCTAATATCTTAGGACAATCAGATTATCAATTTAATTATAATTAATGATCCTTTACATTTATTTAAGTAGGGTCATTACAGATCATTGTGGTTTCTGATATAGGGCACCTGCGATGACCACAATGCATGGGTAAACCCTAAAAAATCAACCCAAAACACATTTTTAACCAATGAAAATCAATTTTAAAACCATGCAGAGATGAAGGAGATGGAAATTACTTCTTTTTCATAGACGATTCGTAAAATGATCTGTTGTGCACTTCGTAATCAACAGTTGAAAATTGAGTTAAAAAAGGTCTTTGGAGAAATGTTCGGGCAAAGTTACAAATGAAATGGTAAAATGTGGTTTGTTACCTATTTTATTGGTTTTTATCACTTTTCATTTGAATATTTTATCATTTTTATGCTTTATCCAAACCCTAAAGTCCTAACAACTTTACAAGTGATTGATTTTTGTAGATCTAAAAGTCTAGAGGTGCGACGTTGGAACAAGGGTCCACTTTTTTGGTTTGTTTTTATATATTTGTCACATGTACAGATCCCTTTTGGATTTTTTAGGAAAAACTTCGATTAGGGTCTTAGTTCTTTCTCATGCTCATGAAACCATGAGAATGTAATTGAGTAGTCTTTTATCATTTTTTCGAACTCGTAATGATGACACAAAAAGCGAAACCTATGGAGTATCCTTTAAGATATTTTCACGCTCCCTAAACATGAAAATATGGTCGAGTGATATTGTTCTTTTCACAATCATAAAAGTATTTGAATAAAACATCTGATGAGTGTTAGGTTATCACTTTTTTGATCTCATTGGATTGACTTACGAAAAAGGAGCCGATGGAGTTCTCTTTAATTTTTTTTCAGACTCTCTAAAATTGAAAAACCCCTGAGTTTTCTCTCTTTGGAATCATTAGGCAAACATAGAAAGACCCATATGGGATCAAACCACTCCTTTTTAGTGTTCATTAAATAAAAACCAAGGGACTCGTCCGAAGGATGAGCTTACATCAACAATCATATGTTATCCTCCTCAATCTTATGTAAAAATAAATAGGTACTTGCGATAAATGGTGGGGAAAAATTGGGAATGAAATGTGTCTCTGTATTTGTGTTAGTTGCAGTAATAGTCTGTCTTGAACATGACACCCCCTTCATCATTGTATCCAGTTTTGGAAATCCATTTGTCTCTCTTTTGACCATCCACAAGTCCATACATTGGGTCCTCCTTGAGTCAATGCTTACAAGACCATTGTCATGTCATTCATATGTTCAAGAGAATTCCAACCTAAAAAAGCCTTCTATCGAGTTGTCCATCTGCAGTTATAAAATTCTTTCCATGTCGTCCTTCCCTGTGTCAGTTCCAAATCACTTCATACTCTTATCTACCTAAAATATATTACATATTTAGTGTTATTGATGGGGGATACATCAACTCCCTCCTGTGATGAGTCTTTTCCTATCAACTTCAACCCGTTATTCAGGAACAAGACTTAGAAATCATTTAGTACCTTAGAGCCTGCATGTCTCAATGGCAAGTTTCTTGGCTTTCAACAGTGGGTTCACATCATTAACCCTTGATTGGGAGATTCCATCGAGTGTTCGACTTCAACTCATTTATTCACATTCATTGGATTGTACTAGGCTACCTTGGGAGTCATTGACATCAATGGTGATTTTCCTTGCACTTGTTAATGGTTTTCATTAATGAGTGGTAATCAAGTGGTTTCTACCATGTTCGAATTCATCACTTGTAATCACATGGCTAGATTCATACTTAGAGATGATATAAATGAAGACCCTGGATCTTATCATTTTGGTCCAGGTTGTGACGGAGTATTCATGATTTGTATTGACAAATAGATCCACTTTGTATGTCTTGTGTCTATGTCTGAATTTGAGTTCTTTTAGATTGTAGATCCACAGTGTATTCCTGGTGGCTATGCCGAATCATGATGACATGGATCCACAATGTATGTTTGGTAGCCATGACTCACTTTATAGTTATGATTAGAGATACTTGTAGTCAAAGCATGAGAATTCCTACCTCAGGAATGGTATGATATTATGTAGATGTTGTCTTGTTCACATGTTCCCGATTGGTGTGCTCCTTGTTTTCGACACACACATTCTACAAAGTATTTCATCTATCACTAGTTCCAGCTTCATACTTTGGGGGGAATTCTATTACACACTATTTTGGTCACCTCAATGAGCAGTTGAAAATATGTTTTCATGTTCCCTAAAAATATTAAAAGAGACTTTCTCCAGGAGAAAAGTGATTTGATTTCCTCTACCAGAAAACCATATGAAAGAAGGTCACTGCACCCTTCTATATGCATGGGATGTGAATATTCCTAATCATCGCACTCTACACTATAATTGTACTACTACATCGTCACATGTTGCTAATGAATAGGGTGTGACGATGCTTAAATCTTGGGAAAAGTCAAATTTCATGAATGTTCTAGAAGATGAGGTGGCCTCCGATCGGTTTGGATCCTACTCGCTTCTCTAATTTGGTGGGATCATCCTAATCTCCTCATCTGTCTATCTTTCACACTATATAAAGAGGGAAATCTCATGGAAAAGGCTAAGGTTGAATAGGCTAAGAATTGTATGGAGAGTTCTACTTCAGATTATGCTTGAGAGATTTGCTTTAGTTCTTCAAGTCAGATTGTGGATCTTCTTCATTCAAGGCATTGGAGAAAAGGTGTGTGTGTTGGAGCAAAGAGACACCAAAAGGGGACCTTGAAACATAAAGGCATGGGTTGTATTCTCCACTTTCTATTCACTTAATACAATAATGAAATTATTCCCTATATAAGCATCTTGTCTTCTATTTTATAATTCCTTTATCATATACATAGACGTCATTAGAATGTATGTATCTTTATTTTCCTTCGTTGTTGGTTTGTGATTCTTAGACAGGATTACCATTTTGCAAACTCAAGGAAGGAGCTACAAAGACAACACTAGTGAGGACAAGCATCATTTAAAAGGTACGCTACTTTTAACTCATTAAAATAGTTTATATGATGATGAAGTTTAAGGTCAACTGTGCATTCAATTATATTTTGTTCTAGTTTCCAGTGGGATCTAGGGAGATTTGTTTATGCCTGCATTTACCGATTAATCCGATAACATTTGTTATGCACTTTAATTGTCTAAATAAATAGATAATTAAGGTGTTCAATATGAATTGTCAAACCCAAGGAAGTTTTTTTATTGCAAGATAATTGTGCACAGTCTATGCTATATTATGAAATAAAACACTAATCGAATTACAGTAAGGTAAATTAACACTGAAAGAAATAGAATTGAAAATATGAACTCTAACACAAGTTGCTGACACAACTAGAGTTCTAATCTATTGTTGCAGAATTGAAGTCGCACTTGCATAATTGAAATCACACTTGCATAATTAAAATCTAATTTCCAAGAGTAGAAATTGATGAGTGTATAAGGATCCTTGATTATCTAATCTATTCTAATTTTCTATATTACTATTGTAGAAAGAAGTTATGTGCTAATTGTTGAAAGGAAGTCTTCTTAGTTGCGGAAAGGGAATTCACACTTCTATTTTCTTTTTCTTGAAAACAGATATTTAATCTAATGCAGAAAAGGGATTAACTTTCAAATCAATTCTCCAGCAGTATACAACAATTGTTTATAACTCGCATGAGACACACTGATGCGCATTAATAGAAAGTGACTGAACTGTAACAACAAATGTATTCTAGAAATGCATAAATAGATAAATCACACAACTGAAGATAATCAAAGTAGTTAATCTAAAAATCACAACAGAGGGGAGTCTGTGAGGAAGGTGGGCCCTTTCCTTCTCACTGAATCCACTCAAAAATACTACAGTAGGTTGGAGAAACTCAAATCACTTATTTATTAAATTGCCAAAATGTTCAAATACAAAATGCTTCACTTCAATCTCTATTCCACAACTAATATCCACCACCTAATGGTTACAAAATATTTGTTATTTAAAGACAGAGACATTCAGTTGAAACAGAGTCAGAACAACCTTGAGAATCGGATATTCTCAAGTTGTTCGTATGATATAAAAGATATGTTATCATCACAAAATATGGAAATGATCTTGATCACCAGTGTGAGTCAAAATGTGTAACATCCTTGAGGATCCGTCTTTAGGATACGGATTTGAATGATATACCTGTTTCCAAGATCAGTGGGAATGTGTTGCAGCAGTTGTAACAGCTTCCAAGAAAGGTGCACAATTGTTGTAGTCATGTAACAACATGCAAAATTGGTGTACAACTATAACAACTAGTGTAACAACAACAATCTTTGTTCAAGACTTTGTTGTTTTTCTTTAATCGACACATTTTGATCATTAGTTGAACGTTCATGGGTAAAATATGAGAAACACTACCAATCAAACATGTTAAGTAAATAAGAATACAAAATCAAGATCAATGATTCATACCTTGGAAAAAGGTCTTAGAAAACATTATATTAGGCATTTTAGCATAGAAATGATAAGGTTGAATGATCAAAAGGTATAGTGAAAAAGGGACATTAATGGGTCCTAACATCACCCCCCAACTGAATACAATGCATGTCCTCATGCAATCCACATTCAAGACTTACTCTGAATTTGAGTCAGGGAAGTGACTCCTTCAGTGCAAATTTCTAAGACCAATTGCTAAGTACCAGTATGGGAAAAATAAATCAAATCACCTGTGTGTACCCCAACATCTGATTTTTCAAAAATCTGTCTGAGTTTCTTTGTCTTCAAGAACAAAATCAGTTTGAGTTGCTTGAGTTACAACTTGTAAGTGTAACATAGGTTCTTTTGTAAAAGTTGTTGGTAAACCAACAACTACTCTATTAACTTGAGATCTCTTCTGCCTTACTAGTTCTTGTGGAGAAGTAGGGTCATATTCTGTCTTGACTGAGAAATTGGTTGGTTCTTTAGCATGACGAGTGATTGGTACTTTCACTATTTTATACCCTACCTAAAAATAAATATTACCACATTCATAACACATGTGCTCTATATTTTCATTCATAACAGCTACTTCCTGTGCTAATATATCCAAAGTTGACTCCTCTGGGTTATTTTGTCAAGCAACCTGTAATTCCTTCTTTAGGGAATCCAACTCTTCTTTGAGGCTTTCATTTTCCTTCATCAGTTCAATAATCCTAGAATTTTTTGTACCCTTTATCTTCTTCTCAATTTGAGAAAATAGTTGATCAAGTGGCACATCATCATTATCCTCTCTATTTTGTGTAATTGGTTCTTGTGTGGAAGATACACTGATGATAGCTGGTTCTTTTGTAACAACTAGTTCTAGGATGACTGGTTTTTGTGGGATAGTCTCTTCCTAGGAAGTTGGTTCTTGTGTAACAACTAAGTTCTGGGAAGAGGATGGTTCTTGTGTCACAGTCATATTGTTGGAAGGGAATGGTTCTTGTGTAACAGTCACTTCTTTAACAATGGAGGATAATGGATGAAGAATGGGTATTTCCTATTCCATATTCTTCCATCTGATTGTTTCTCCAGTAGACCTCGCTGACCTAGTTCTCCTCCTAGGTAATGTAGAGACAAAAACAAGGGTTTTCCTTTTCCTAGTTTTAGGAGAAGGAGGGCGTTCTTCAACAACCAGACAAGGAGGAAAATTTGAAATGATGGGGTTTTGTATAATCTGTATTTCATCATTCGATGAGTGATTCACAAAATCATCAAGTGGAACCGATGATTCTACTGCAATTTGTTTACATTCGGCCTGAATTGACAAAATGGTTTCTTGAAGTTCCTTGCACAAGGTAAAACCTAGTATATGTATCTCTATAAGATAAATTTGTGTCTCACTCAGGTTTGTATTATTGATGTCAAAATTTGGCAGGGTCTGAGCATCAGCAAAATCAGGACACTCTTTCGCAGCAATAGGAGGGTTTTGAGTTGCTTCTGTTTCAACTCTATCGATGCCTTTCTGAGTGGTGTTACAGTTGCTTTTGGTTTTAAGTTTTCTTCTCTGAGTCAACTTACTGGAAGTTACAGTGGGGGCTTTAATTGTTGTTTCAGCTGAGTGTTGAGGCTCATGACTTGGTCCAGGGATTGGGTTTTCAACTGCTGGTTCAATCACAACTGCAGACATAGGGTTTAGCTGTTCTAGTTCGGCCATAACAACAGGTACATGATTTGGCTATTTTTCCACTTTAGGGAATGGTTCATTAGGAATTCACATTCCTCTACAAATCAACAACCCTATTAGTCTGTGATTGGAAAGAAAATTCTTGGGATGCTTTGATATCTTGACAAAGTAATCCATATTATGAAAGGAATGAAGAAGGTAATAAGGGATGTTTATTGTCTTCTGATGTCTTAAATCTGACAGTAGGATAAAATCAAAAAAATAAACTACTTGATATCTTCCCTCGCATGTAATGTACCTTTTTATAAATTATGATAACTTACATCTAAACCTTGACCCTTGGTCTGAACTTGCTCATCATCCATGAGAAAACCCTTATGTGCTTCGGGAAGGTGTGCTTTTCTGCTAAACCATCTTTCTCCTGTGGTTGACAACCCTGTTATGGAAACCATGGTTTCCTTTTTCACTAGAATCCTTACCCCGTGCACCATTGAATACCCTTCTATGAGATTTTGACTAAACTCCAATACCTCTATTTCATTAAACCCCTTCAGCTTCTCAAAATAAGAAATCCATCCAGACTAAAGAAATTTTTGGTAAACAACTGGGTATAACAACAATGCATCCATATTTTCCGATTCATACCTCACAGCTGATCCTCCCATGATGTCATTTTAGAGTCTTAATAGTCATAAAGGAGGAGATACCAACATCTAAACCAGAGACACAACAAATGAGAACATAGATTGCATAATGAACACAGTGTCTCAACGAAGAAAGAAGTGTGGTCGAAAGGTGGCGGAGGTGAATATAAAATGGGATTTTGATGTCGTAGATTTTCTTTCCCCCCAACTAATCTGATTCTCTCATGGTGTAATGAATTTAGGACAATGGACAGGTAAGAATTAAAGCTTTCTTCCATATATACATCACTTTGACACATAGGATTAGTAACGTACCTCATAACTTACCACACAAACCGATCTGTCGGAATAAATGCAATATCCAACCGTCATTTGATCCGCATGGAATAGATGTAATGATGAGAGATGGATCTGGAACGTGAGAAATAATGATATGACAAGTGGAGCATAGGTGGAGTCCTTTCTTTGGTTGACCAGCTAGAAATCTGCAGATGTGAAGTTAAGTAATGATGAAGCGACATTTTCTGATAGAGAGAGCGGAAAAGATAGTAGCGGAAATGACAAAACAACAGTGTTTCAACATGGAAAGATAGCAGAGTAGGAAATATTGATGGAGTGTCAACATGGAAAAGTGAAAGAAATGCTAAAAATGGGTGAAGCGACATGTAAAATAGCAAAAAGGAATAACAACGGTAGGTGTATCACTATATCAACATGTATTTTGGCCGGAATGGTGGAATTAGGTGTAGCAGCATGTAAGTCAACCAAATTGTCGGAAAAGAGTGTAACAACATGTAAAATGAAATAGTCGGGAAAATTGTGTAACAACATGTAAAATGACCATTTTGTCGGAAAGAGGTGTAATAGCATGTAACCCGACCGAACACAGAATCCCTTAGTTTTTAGGAAGTTTTCAAACTTCAAAAACTAATTGTTTGTCTCCTTTCGTTGTAATATACCTTGTTGTTCATCAATCCATCTGCACACAAGTAACTTCCTAATACCCTTCTAGGATGAATTTATTAGAATAGAAAAGAAACATAAAAATTTAAAAAGATGAAATGCTTTAAGAAAAAACAGAAAAATTCAAATTCGCAGAGTTTATTTATATACAAGGTTTTATTGAAAAGAAAAAATTTCTAAGGTTTAGAAGGGGAAGGAGCAAGTTCTTTTCCCTTTAAAAATTGATAATTTCTATCAGCTATACATATGGATTTAAATTCTGCCTTGGAAAGTGGACACTAATATAGGCGCAAGCGATGACCATT
Organism: Picea engelmannii; assembly: GCA_009831015.1. Lineage (NCBI taxonomy): Eukaryota > Viridiplantae > Streptophyta > Pinopsida > Pinales > Pinaceae > Picea > Picea engelmannii. The sequence goes on along the minus strand of ML781153.1, from coordinate 497,440 downwards.
TGTAAGTAACTGTGTATTTGATCCATCAATAGTGGTCAACCTGACTGTCCCATTAGGAAAAATAGTTTCTACCTCGTAAGGTCCCAACCGTCTTGTGTGCAGCTTACCCTGAAATTATTTAAAGCGTGAATCATACAACAGAGCCCAATCTCCCTTTTTGAATAACTTCTTCTTGATGACTCAGTCATGCCACTTGGTTCTTTGATGTTGAATCACTGTGGTTTGATGAAGAGTGTCCAAATGCTTCTCATCCAGCTCATTTAGTTGTTGTAGTTTGGCCTTCTCTACCATAGTTAAGTCTAGATTGACTGTTGATGCCGTTCTTAGGGTTTTGATCTCGAACTCAATGGGAAAAACATGCCTCTTCCCATATACCAGTTCATAAGTAGAAAAACCAGTTGTGTTCCTCCAAGTGGTTCGATAAACCCATAGAGCTTCATGCAATCTGTTAGACCAATCCCTACGATGTGCCCTCACTGTCTTAGTAAGAATAGATTCTATGATTTTGTTTGTACTTTCCACCTCCCCATTACCTTAGGGATGGTATGGAGAAGTTGTTTTATGAAAAACATGATATTTACTGAGTAAGGCTTCAAACTTATGTGATGTGAAAGGTGGTCCCCCATCAGTTACTAATTCTCTGGGAAATCCAAACCTAACAAATATATCTTCAAAAAAAAAATGCTAAGACATCTTCTTCTGAGGCCCTGATGAGTGCTTTTTCCTCTACCCGCTTGGTCATGTAATATGTGCAGACCAATATATAGACTTTCTGATTAGAAGGTGCGTTAATGGGCCCTACAAAATCTATGGCCCATCTCTCAAAAGTATCTAACACCACTTGAGGCTAGAGAGGCATCTCATCCCTATTATTTGGCTGACCCATTCGTTGGCAACTGTCACAGGCTTGGACATACTTCCTTGCAACTTGAAATATTGTGGGCCAAAAATAGCCCATCCTCAAAATTTTATGCCCGGTCCTTTTATCAACAAAATGACCCCCATAAGGGCCATCACAGAAATCTTTAATAATATCATAAACTTCATCATCTCTCACACATCTCCTGATTTCTCGATCTAGCCCTGTGTAGAAAAGATATCCCCCTATCCAACTATATCGAGCACTCTTTTGAATAATCTTCCTTATTTCTCGAGGAGATAGATGTGGAGGTACCTTCCCTACAACCAAATAATTAGAAAGGTCTTCATACCAAGGTGAGTGAGCATATACTGCAAACAAATTTTCATCTGGAAAGGAATCATCTACAGATGAATTGTCATCATTTATATTCAATGTTGAGAGAAAATCAACAACCACATTTTCTTTTCCTGGTCTATCTACTATAGTGATGTCAAATTCTTGTAGTAATAGCAACCATCTTGTTACTCAGGCATTAGTAATAGGTTTATTCATGAAATATTTAATTGTTGAATGATCAGTATGAATAAAAGTAGAATAACTAGTGAGATAATGCTTGAATTTATTGATAACATAAACCATTGCCAAGAATTCTTTTTCTATAACTGTATAATTTAACTCAGTAGGAGCAATGTTCTTGCTGATATAGTAGATAGCATAGGGATATTTTTCCTCCTATTTCCCTAGCACTAAACCAATTTAAGTATCTGAGGCATCTGAAGAAATGTGAAATGGAAGAGCCCAATTGGGCCCTCTCAAAATGGGAGTTGTGGACAATTTTTTTTTCAGATCTCCAAAGACAATTCACAATTATCAGTCCAACTAAAGTCAACATATTTTGTTAATAGAAAAAATAAGGGAGAATCAAGCTTGGAATTTTTTTTAATGATACTATATGCATATTTTTATTACTTTTTCCATATTATCTAAAGCTTCATCGAAATAAATACCATAAGGTGTAAATTCATCCATGAATATTTCCATACAGTCATTCACCATATCAGAGAAAATACCAATTACAACTCTCTGGAAAGTAGTTGGTGCATTACACAATCCAAATGGGAGAACCATGTAGGAAAATGTACCCCAAGGGTTGGTAAAGGTGGTCTTATCTTGTTCCTATGGAGAAATGTTTATCTGGTTATGTCCACTAAATCCATCTAGGAAAGGGAAAAACTTTTCCCATATAGGTTGTCTAAAGCCTGATCAATAGATGGCAAAGGGAAATAATCCTTCTCTGTGGACTTATTTAGGGATCTATAGTCCACACACACTCTCCATTTACCATTATTTTTAGGCACAATAACCAAGGGTGAAACCCACTTGTTGTCTGATATAGGGTAGATGAATCCTACATTTAGAAGTTTTTGGAGTTCTTCCTTAACAATCTCTTTAATATTAGGGTTCATCCTCCTTTGGGGTTGGCAAATGGGTAGGAATTCTTCCTCAATGTATATATGGTGGGTGCATAGTTCAGAGGAAATTCCTTTCATATCCATTTAATCCCAGGAAAATACCTCTTTATGTTCAATCAATAACTTCATCAAACGTCGAGTTTCAGCAGAAGATAAATCAGGATTGATGTTCAGGGTTTTTCCAGGTTTGATTTCTACAACGATTCTCTTAGAATTGACTTTAGGAAATAATTCAGCTATTTTAGTATCTGTTGTTACAGCTGAATTAACTTGATTTACAACATATTCAAAGAACATATCTGGTCTCACTCCTTCCTGGGTAGTAGGGTCAAACATTCTACTCAATCGTTGATATGAGTTTTATGTAACAACAGAGGGGTCACTGATAAATCTATTGATTAGCTCATCCTCTATCTCATCTTTAAAACTCAGGGATTTTCCTATGGTTAGCATAGCCAGAGCTCTTTCATCCTCAAGGTCCATCCATAAAGAATTTTTGGGTTCCACACTGGGTTTATCATGAGGATAAAGGGTAAGTTTCTTGGTATCATAACCATCTGATATGTTCATTGAACTAGATGTACAACCAATGAAATCATCAATTGTAGCTAACCATGGTCTTCCTAGAATTAGAGGATGACCTCCTAGATGGGTTTTAGGTTGCAATATGAAAAAATCAACAGAATACTCCCATGAATCAACTGAAAGAACTAGGTCATCGATTACTCCTTTTGGTTTAATAGTAGAATGATCAACTAACTCTAAAATAGTAGGAGTAGGACGAACTTGCTTTATGAGTTGCAGAAATTGTGTCATCTCTACTGGCATAATGTTAATTTCTTCCCTGAAATCAACTAACACATCAGGAATAAATGTCTATCCAATTTTGACAGTGACTGTAGGGTTTCATGGGTCACCATATTTAATAGGTGGGGTTTTTCCTAACATCAGTTCAGACAATTTTCCCACTACTTGTACTATGAGGGGATCCCTATGTTTCCTTCCAAGCTTTTTGATACAGAGGTCTCTCATAGTATTTTCATAAATAGGGACATCCCTAATCGCTTGCAATAGTGTAATTTTAACATGCAGGTTTTGAAAATCTCCTAAGAGATTGAAGGATGGTAATTCCACAGCTTTGGTAATTTCCAATCTTTTAGGGAATGGGGGTTCTTCTAATTCTATGATAGGTTCATCAATATCCTCTGTATCAGTAAATGGTTTTTCCCCTGATTCCTTTTCTGATTCTGAATATGGATCATCTTCAATTATTGGCTCGACTATCCTCCCAGATCTTAATTTTATCTCATCACATGGCATAGGGGTAATAGACAGAGCTAGAACATTGTGTATATCAATATTCTAAATGGCCTTATTATTTGGATTTGGGTTAGGTTGCACAGGCATCTGAGGCCATAAGGGAGGATTTTTTTTGGGGGCATTAGGAGGTAACTGCAACTGTTGCTACAGGTACCGGGGTTGGAATTGTTGTTGATAGGGGTTCTATTGGTGAGGGTTTTGATAAGTAAGTTGTTTTTTAGGGTCTCTCCAATGCGGGTTCCATTTCCTAGGATGATTATGTTTTTGGGGTATAGGTACCCATGCATTGGGATCTCGATAAGGAGGTGGCATATGATTTGGAGGGGGGGCATTCATATGGCCATATTGAAGCTGATTGTTCACATTATTCCAATGATTAAGTGATGCAGGAGAGAATTGAGGGTTTGTACCTTGACCTCACAGCTACCATTGCCTTCTTTGTGTTATTATATATACATCCTTCGCTTCCTCATTAGTCGCCTACATTGATGCTTTTACACCTGGTAGGGAGGGACATTGGTCAGTAGCATGATCTAATTCAAATGTAAGACATACCTAGACACTGTTCAGTGGGCACTCTCTTAGTGGATGTTTCTTTCTACATTTCAAACAGAAAATGGACAATGCCTGATCTGATTCTGCTTGTTTTTGTTTGACCTACATAGTATCAATTTGTGAAGAAAAAGAGTTAATCATTTATGTTTTGAAATATTCTAACAGATTACCTATCTCTACTCTTGTTGCCCCTCCATTGGCTGATTTTTGTACCCTTGAAAAAGTGGTATCCATGGTAGATGACTTATTCCTTGTAGATCCTCAAGAGAATCTCTTACAAATATTTACAATGTCTTCATAGGATTCCTTAAATATATATCCCTTGCCAAGCATATTCAACATATCTAAACAATCATCTCTAACTCCTTTTAGAAAAATAGTTTTCAGAATGTCCTTACTCACATCCGGATGTCCAAAACTTTGTGGATTATAATGGAGTCGCTCAACAAAATATTCAAGGGTCTCATCCTCCTTCTAAGACATCTTGAACAATTCCTCTCTTCGTTCCCTCATTCAACATTAGTCATGGTACTTGTTTAGGAAAATATGCCTCATTTGTCCCCATGTTGAAATATTCTCTCCTCTAAGGCTCATGAACCATCTTAACGCATTACCCTTCAATGTAGCTGGAAACAATTTAAGCTTCTATGCAGTGGTAGTGTAGTCATAGTTTCTACACAAGATATCAAATCAAACAAAAACTCATATGCATCCTCAGTAGATAATCCATGGAAATTTGGCAGGGTTGAGAGAGGTATGTTCTTCATAGGAGCTATCCCCTATGTGGGAATATTAGTAATAGGAAAGACTAGGGTAGATATAGTATTTTCATCATTTACCTAATCTTCATTGTTCACTAGATCCTCACGGTGGAGCTCTTCTTCATTATCTCCTTGATTTTCCATACTGTCTCTTTCTCTTCTTAAAAAATAAATACGGAAACTATCCCACTCCTCTTTAGTGACTATCTGTCCATTGATATGAAAAATATCTTCAAGTTCTTTTGGATTTTCCTTGTTTTGAGCTACACTTGATTGATCTTCAATATTCTCCAATGTTGTGTGCTAACTTGTTGGTGACAAATCTTCAGCTTCAGCCCTTGATGAAAATGATGTCTCAAAATGGGTTAGTTCTGATGACTGAGGGATATGTCTTCTTGGAGGATTTGAAGGCTAAAAGATAGATCCTGAATAATAATATGCTATGGCTATAATCTCATCAACAAAGGTTGGCCTTCCTAGTGCAAGAATTCTTCCACCACATCCTCTCACACCTGTAGGGTTAGTAGTTCTGGGGATACGTCCTCTTGTTCCTCGATTCATCCAGACTACTCATTCCTAAGAAAATAAAACTAATGTTCTTACAAGAATATATAATTATCTTCCCCAGCAACGACACCAAAATGTTGTGCACTTTAATTGTCTAAATAAATAGATAATTAAGGTGTTCAATATGAATTGTCAAACCCAGGGAAGTTTTGTTACTGTAAGATAATTGTGCACAGTCTATGCTATATTATGAAAGAAAACACTAATCAAATTGCAGTAAGGTAAATTAACACTGAAATAAATAGAATTGAAAAGTTGAACACTAACACAAGTTGCTGACACAGCTGGAGTTCTAATGTATTGTTTCAGAATTGAAGTCACACTTGCATAATTGAAATCACACTTGCATAATTGAAATCTAATTTCCAGGAGTAGAAATTGATGAGTGTATAAGAATCCTGGATTATCTAATCTATTCTAATTTTCTATATTACTCTTGCAGAAAGAAGTTATGTGCTAATTGTTGGAAGGAAGTCTACTTAATTGCAGAAAGGGAATTCACACTTCTATTTTCTTTTTCTTGAAAACAAAGATTTAACCTAATGTAGAAAAGGGATTAACTTTCAAAGAAATTCTCTAGCAGTATACAACAATTGTTTCTAACTCTCATGAGATACACTGATGTGCATTAATAGAAAAGGAATGAACTGTAACATCAAATGTATTCTAGAAATGCATAAACAGATAAATCACACAACTAGAAATAATCAAAGTAGTTAATCTAAAACTCACAACAGAGGGGAGTCTGTGAGGAAGGTGGGCCCTTTCCTTCTCACTGAATCCACTCGAAAAGACTACAGTAGGTTGGAAAAACTCAAATCACTTCTTTATTAAATCGCCAAAATTTTTAGATACAAAATGCTTCACTTCACTCTCTATTTCACAACTAATATCCACCACTCAATGGTTACAAAAGCTCTATTATTTAAAGATAGATACATTCAGTTGAAACATACTCAGAAAAGCCTTGAGAATTAGAGATTCTCAAGATGTTCGTATGATATAAAAGATTTGTTATCATGAAAAAATCTGGAAATGATCTTGATCACCAACATGAGTCAAAACGTGTAACAACCTTGAGGATCCGTCTTGAGGATACATATTTGAATGATATACCAGTTTCTAGGATCAATGGGAATTTGTTGCATTAGTTGTAACAACTTCCAAGAAAGGTGTGCAATTGTTGTAGTCATGTAACAACATGGAGAATTGGTGCAAAGTTGTAACAACTGGTGTAACAACATCGATGTTTCTTCAAGACTTGGTTGTTTTTCTTTAATCGACACATTTTGATCATTAGTTGAACATTCATGGGTAAAATATGAGAAACGCTACCAATCAAACATGTTAAGTAAATAAGAATACAAAAGCAAGATCAATGATTCATACCTTGGAAAAAGGTCTTAGAAAACATTATATTAGGCATTTTAGCATAGAAATGATAAGGTTGAATGATCAAAAGGTGTAGTGAAAAAGGGACATTTATGGGTCCTAACAACATCTATTGTCCTTCATTACTCTTTAGAAATATAATGTTCATGTGTTCTTTTCTTATCTGAGTTTTAAGGATATTGTTAAGCCTCTCTCATATACCAACAAGGTATAAAGTACCAATAGTCATTCTTATTCCCCCTTTGGTTCCTTAGGACAAGTTTATATCTGAAATTTATCATGTTTATGTATATTGGTCATGTCTAATTAATGGAACCCTACATTTTGGTTTATGAAGATGTTTGATATTGAGAATTCAATTCATATTGGTTGCTCACTTAGATTTAATTATTTAATTAAAGATTCTATCAAATAGTAAGATTCAATTTTTAATTACCCTTCTAACTTTATTTAGTTCCTCCTCGACAACTCAGTTTTTTCCTACAAAGGTTTCTCTTACCATTCTAGAAAAACTACACCATATGGAAATGTTTTTTACCTTTTCCATGATCATGTCAAACTTGACATTATAAGAAAATCAAAACTGAACTAGAAACATTATCCAAATTATTGGACCTCGTTATAGAGATAGTTTATTTGGCACAAATAAGGCCTACAAAAAGACCATTCCTAACATTCCTAACCATTTATTCTCCCTACTGAAGAAAAAACATTGCATGATAAAGGAGCATAACTATCGATGAAAAGGATGCACAAGAGGAATAAGGGGATGCATAGTAGGTCAGATACAAATATCTAAGAGTTGTGGAGTCTAATTAATGAGATTCCATGGATACTGGATTGATACAGTCATCCTTATCCTATTTTTTAACAAAACTTGACATGACCAACTTTAGCTAGCTATGGACTTATAAAATCTCTTAAAAGCTAAAAGGAAAGAGTTACACACATGCACACTCTCACATAGAATTTTTTTTGTTGATTACTTAGTTGTCAATTGTTCTTGTTGTTACTATTTGGAGATTGATTCATGTTGAGTAAAGAATGCTATGACACTTTCTACACAACTCTATTGTAATATGTGGCTATGAGAACATATGAGAACCTCATTTTCGATCAAATTCCAAAAATGATCGTCAACTTCAAGAAAGGATGGCATGCACATCAACCCTATGGATGTTGTGCATGCCAAATTTGGCATGCACAAAAATCATTTTGGTTGCATGGCCAGTGTGAACTAGTTGAATGAAACCTTTTTCCCATACCAGCAGAAAGAAGCAACCTTTAGCCTAGAACAACACCAAGCCTTTCTTTCACCTTTCTTTTTCCTTTCATAATTAACCCTTAGCTTATGTCCTACCATTAACCCTTAGCCTTCATCAGAAGAACAAACAATTGATTTGCAGGAATGGAATAAGAATAATAATAGTAATCCCTTCTAGATTCTTCGCTTTCCACTTAGGGAACTAGCTTATTCGTTGGTAGCTCAGGGGGAACCGAACTTAAGGATGGAGACCTTACCTTATATCTTATTCTCTTTATTTTTCTTTGAATGCATAATGTATAGAAAGGTATACTTATTTTTCAATGGATACAGATGCTTCACTAACGATCAGGAAGGGAAACTATCTTATTGAAAGCAGGGGACCTCTTTAAAGAATGGGGTACTTGTGCAATTCCTTTTTCTCTTATTAGTGAAATATGGAATGTAATAATATCATATATAATGCTCTCTATCAAGGAAAGGAAAGGCATGGCATGTCAATGCAAGGCATGGAAAGGCTAGGCATGACATTTTAAGGCAATGCAAGTCATGACATCTCAAGGAAAGGCCTGTCAATGTAACACAAGGCATGTCAAGGCAAGGAAATGCATGTCAGGGCAATGCATGGAAAGGAAAGGAATGGAATGTCAAGGCAATACATGGCAAGGAAAGGCAAGGGAATGCATGGAAAGATAAGGAATTGAAAGGAAAGTCATGGTAAGACATGACAATGCATGGAAAAGCATGGGATGTCAAGGAAAGGTAAGACATGTCAAGGCAAGGAAAGACATGTCAAGGCAAGGCATGGCTTGTCAAGGCAAGGCATGGATTTTCAAGGAAATACATAGCAAGTAAAGGTAAGACATGTCAAGGAAAGGCATGGATTGTCAAGGTAAGGCATGGACAGGATAGGCATGTCATGTTAAGGCAAGGCATAGAATGCCATGTCAAGGAAAGGAAGGAAATGTCAAGGCAAGGCATGGAAAGCCAAGGCATGGAAGGGAAAGGCATGTCAAGCCAAGGAAAGTAGATTCAAGGTCTATCAATGCAAGGAAAGGTATTTCAAGGCAAGGCATGTCAATGCAAGGCAAGGCATATCATGGAAAGGCATGGCAAGGCAAGGCAAGGCAAGGAATGCCAAGGAAAGTCATGGCATGTAAATGCAAGGCATGGAAAGGAAAGGAAATGGAATGCATGGAAAGGAAAGGCATTGCAAGGAATTTCATGGTAATTTTTGGCATGAATTTGATCAGACTAGGGTCCTTCTCAGGTTACCAACAAAAGGTACCGTGTAGTCTAGAGTGCTGGAATTTTCATCTCCTCCAAAGAGAAGAAGTCTCACCCGAAGTGCTACTGAGACAGATAGATAGGGAAGGTTAGGGAAAATACTAAAGAGGATCCATAGAGAAGTCATAACTCATTCTTGTTCTTGCACGAGAGACATTAATAGATCTGAAACATATAAATGTAAGAGTCGAACCTACTTACGTTGTGAGAAAGAATTTAAACATTGAACCATCAAATAGAACTCATAAGCCATAAGGAAACACTGTAATGCATAAGTAAACATACAAAGATGAAACATATTTGGAAATTTGGTCCTGCTTCATATTATCTCTAGGATCTTTCTCTCGTTACAGACTTAGAATTACATAGTAAGGCTCAATACAATCTCTTGGATCTAGACCCGTGCCACATATCTCTAATTCTTCAATTGGTAGGTTCAATTTATTATAGACTCGGACTTGTTTGTTCCAACTTACAACAATTATCCATAGCTAATCCCAAAATCTGGGTGACTCTGACCAACCTGACTCTACTCAACCCAACCAACCAACTTATGAACTATCGAACCAATAGAAGAACCCTTTTACAATTATGTTCATCCCTATATATAGCTAGATTGTGTCTTCCTTCTTAGATTGCATGCTTTCTTGTTATGTTGTAACCGTTTGTTGCTTCACTGTAATTGCGCTGACTTCCACAACTTATTTTTGTTGCTCTTTCTCCCAACCTCTGATGGAGTTTGCGCAAATCATTCTTATTCAAAACTTGCATGATTCATTCTCAAAAATGAAGGGCCCAACATGCTTCGACCACAATCCTTGATTCATCCTCGAGTCAAGCTCTTGGTTCTTTCACATCCTCCAGGAGAATCTTATGTTTTCCCTTGTCTGTCTTTTCTTCTTATTTGGGCTCTCCTATTTGTGATTTTTCTTCCTTTACCTCCTCAAAAGAAGGGCCCAATTTTGGTACCAACTCTAATGCTTTGTTCTTTACTCTTTGAAAGATTCCAACTTTGATCTGCCATTTTTGGGCGAGGAGTGATGCTTCTGCAAGAAACTGTTTGGTCGTTTCTTTGTTATACTCCTTTGGTTTGGCCACAACCAATGAGTTTCAAGAAGAATCTATTGTTGCATCGACTTGATGCATTTTCATGTAGGCGGTCTGAATTATAGGTTGGAAGTCGTGCAACTCTTTCTTGGCTACGAACTGTGCCTCATAGAGTGTATTCAGTTCATTGTTGGCCTATTGAATTTGGTCGAACTTTTGTTGTTTCTCCATGGGGTCCGTTGTGGTTTCAACTTCTTCATTCAACACCTGGATCTTTTTGTGTACCTCCTCCAAGACATGATTCCGTCGAGCGATGATGCCCATCTAGTCACTGACTTCCCTGAAGATTCTGGTGCAGTCCACTTTGTGCTTGTGCAATGCTTCTTGAGCATTGTTACCTTGCAATATTATCTTCTGCATCTATTCCTATAGCTATTGAGGCTATTGTTCTGCTTCCTTCTAGACCAGTTGCAGCTTTTCTTACAACTTCTCATTGTGAGTAGCGAGTTTTGTCCATTCTTATTGTAACATCTCGATCTATTTATCTGGCTCGCCTACATTGCTAGCTTTAGGTAGGTCAGGCACAACCTTCTGAATCTCCGGACAGGATTTAGCAAGTTTTTCCTGCACTTTTTCTAGTTTACACTGGACTTGGAGTTTTTCGTGTGCTTCCTGAATTCTACATGTTTGCACAATGAGTTGTTCCTTCCTTGCAGTCTCAACGGATCTCTCAGCCTCTTGGATCCTTTACTCTAACTGATCTGTTGATGCCCTAATTAGTCCAAATAAGTGTGGCACTGACCACTGTAATAGGTTGGCGGATGAAGGAGTTTCGTAAGTGGGTGCCTGCGTTTGTAGTGGAAGTCCACTGGTTGTTGAATGGTCTAAGTGAGTTTCAACCTCCTCCTCCATTGGTGACGCTGGTGCGATCCTCAACCTTATCTCTGTTGGAAAAAGAGTCAGAACCTATGTTCTGGCTATGAAGACTTGCATCAATTCTTCACATTGCTGAGGGTTCTGGAGAACCTGCTCTATTTGTGTGCGCATGGTTGTCGTATCATGCTCCATTGTCAATTCTAGTTCATTGTGTGCATATGGCATCTTTGTCTCTTCTAGTGCTTCTACTTCATGCACCATGCTTTCTTGGGCACTCTCACCATTGACTAGTGAGTTGATTTGTTGGTTGTTGTCAAGTTCTAGCTCCTCTCTACTTCATGTGTCTTCTTCTTGTGCTGAAGACTCAGGATTTTGTTCCTGGGTGTCTAGATTCAGAACATCCAGCTTTGTGCTCAGCTTAGAGGCTTTAGATTCAGGGCCAGAAAATTATGATCTTGGCTTGGGTGATTCTCTAGTTATTTTTGGGAGTTGTCATTCTATTATCTTTGGTTGATCGAGTTGCATCAGCTCTGAAGTTGTGGTCTAATGTGGACTAACAATGATGAGGTTTGGTAATTAGAGTGGTGGTGGAGGGTGCTCAATGATGAATGTGGATGGAAGTGTTTCAGACTCTGGGTCATCCTGAATATCAATGATAGTGGTGGATTTGGTCGTTGCGTGGGTGCGGGGAGAGATAGATGCAAGGGGTTGTGGGTTCAGGGGTTTGTTCAGTGAGACCCCAGTTCTATGCCTCTTCACCAATGGTTTGGTACCAAGAACAACGCTCAAGAACTGGTTAACCTGCACACCTAAAAACATGGCATTTTTTGACAGTTGATGGTGGGCCGATATTTTCCGCCTCTCTAATTGTTGTATCTCTTCTTCTTCTTCGGAGTACCAGAGCGTTTGGATTATTCTTCTTGGGGCCTAAGATTGGTACTTCTCCTAGTTTGTTGTCTTTTTTTGTCAACATATCCATAGGAAAAATGTAATCCATTCCTAATTTAAGCGGGACATGTTTGACTCCTGGCCATGACATGGCTTCCTTATCGAAGGCTTCCTCATCCAAATATAATGGTAGCATCCTTGTGTGGAAATTTTCCCTGCTGACATTTCTTGGATAGAAGAATGTGTTGTGTCGGTTCATGTTGAAGGCGATATTCCTCGTGTTACAGTTGAGGATCTCCTGCGGGATGCACAACCTCTGCGTTGCATCTATCATACCATTATACCATTTGGAAAATGTTGCATTGTTGAGTGTTTTTTTCTCTGAGTCTAGTTTAGACTGCCATGGCTCGAACATCTTCACCATGCGCCCCTTATCTGGTATTTCTAGTTGTCTTCCCAGAGGTGGATTCCATTTGAGCATTGCAAATTCCACAAGAAGCTATCCATAGGTGAAAGTTCCTCCCTTCTTTTGTGCTTCCTTGCAAGCTACTAGTAGTTCCTCCAATAGGAAACTACACCAATTGAACATCGCTCCATTTACATGAAAGTCAGTGAGTGATAATGCATATAGAGTGAATTATCCCTTGTAGTAAGACCTCATAAACTTGTTGGCTATGATGTAATAGCTAGTCCAGGCTATCTTGGGAAATATTGGTTCAATTACCATTGTGTGTCCTCCTCTCTTTGTGTTAAATTTCTCATATAGGCTAAGATCACCTTTATTTTTCCCATGCTTACTAGGACCTTGGAATCCATTCGACACATCCTATCCTTGGGAGGATAGTGACGTAGACCCCCTGCCCTCAGGCTAAGATCTTCTCAGGATCTTCACTATAACCATGCCAAGGATTAATCAACCCCGTTTGTTCAAGCCACAAAGGACTTCGGGTTTCGCAATTTCACAATCCCTGTTGTCGAGGTTCTCAGTCCTTCCACTTGTCGAAACCCGAAATGCCAAAACACTGAAGTCTTTTGGCCATGTCCTCTTCTTATCTTGTATTACATTTTGCGACTTCGGGAATTCCAGAGCAAGGAACCCTGATATCTTGTCTCCTAAAGTGTCGAATTGCCAAATCCTGACACTTTCATCAATTTTTGGTTCCTCAATGGGTTTTTCACCTTTTCGGGGTTTTAGACTTCGCAATTTCAAGAATCCTGACGTGAGGTTTCCTAACTCTCCAACCCCTGAACCCAAAAACAGTCAACAGATTCTGACTCTGACTATTGATGAAAACTTTCCACCTATCCTCTCAACTGTCCTTGGTCTCTGACGTGGATTCCTACCACCTATCACCTTTCCTAGCTTTCGGAACTTGAATTAGTCTTCAACTGTCGCTCCCCTGTCACTTCAAAACCCCAAATTTTGAAGCGATGCCTTCTATGGAATCTATGGTTGATAGCCTTCCTTGAGATCAAATGACTCACATTATATTTGAATACTGGGTACCGAGAGTTCAAAACACTCAATCCCAAAACACTTGTCACCACAATCCCCAAATTCTTGAACATCAAAACACTGAAATATCGAAACGCACCTTCACGGATATTTCACGTTTCAAAAATTCAAGATTTATGATGTGAAGTGTCCCAAATCATTGTCAACATGAATGCCAAAACCCCGATCCCCAAAATTCTGAAATTCCACTTCAAGGATTTTACGGGTTTCGCAACTTCGAGTTTTTCAATACAAAGGCCCCTGCCTCCTTTTCATCAGGACTTCCGATATTCTGAATCCTGAATTACCGAAATTTTGAATTTCATATCAACTTCTGCCACAACTCAATACTTTGGGATTTCTTCTCTACTATGCCCCAACTCCTTGTCGTTAAGACTCCCAAAATGCCGAAATCTGAAATTCTGAAACCCCGAAAATTCTGCTCCTCGCCTTCACACACGATAATCCAATTTGCGCTTCGGGAGTTTGATCGACCAAGGGTTTCTTCCACACTTAGGACTTACAACCCCCAAAATGCCGAAATGATCTCGACATTCCAACAATCGCGATCAATGGTCCACATTGGATCTTGCCTCTCGAAGGGTGAAATTGTCCAATGCTTAACTTCCCCTGCAAATCTCCTGGATCCTACGGTCCTCGCTATTTTGGGAATTCTCCACAGAAAATTTCGATCGTTCGATTCTTCCCTCAAGAATATCTATGGAATGAGCCAATGTTCTTTCATCGAAACTTAACCTTCTACATGAAAATTTTGCTTCCTACTTTCCTTTGAATACTTTAAAGGTGCTACCCCTTATGAGCTTTCTCTAGTAAATTCAAGCCTCGAAAAAGGACCTCTGCTCCCACTCCTTGTGGAAGACCTCCAAAAAATTATGTGTATTTGATCTCTCGACTCCATGCACCTTCTGCAGCAACAACCTTTCTCTCCTCCACCTTAGTTAATAACTCCTAATGATTCAACTAGCATGCGCACGCCTTGCACGACTCCTATGCTTCACTTGCACTTCTGCTGGAATGAGAACAACAGTATCCCTCCTAAGATTTTAGAGATAAACTCTGAACCTTTGTCAATGCACTCCTTGCGAACGCTTCACTGTACTCCTTGCAGAAACTCCTCTCACTCAGGAAGAGAAACAATTGAAACTCATTCTCTTTCTCTCTCTCAAACTTCAAACATCCAACGTGAAATCATACATACAACACATTATTTCAAGTAAATGCATAACAGAGAGAATAAACAACTATCAGCATACTAGTCAACATGTATACACATAAAACATCATAACACCATGAGTCTGATTCAAAGCTTCATATATTAATTCAAATCTTTTGTACATGGGTTCTTCTCTACAAATTTCTGCTACAACTCCCTTCTTCTTCTGCTCTATGCTAATGTTACAATGATCTAATGATACCATGATACAAAGATGACGGTGTCTATATCCGTTTTTCCCTCCTATGATCTAAAACTGTCTAATCTATAATTCAAACCTACCTACTTTCATTAACTGGGCTTAAATGCCTTTTACATTGACATATGAGAGAGAATCGCTCATGATTTGTTTACAACAGTCAGATATAAATGTAAGTATGCTTCTAGCCATTACATTAATTTCCACTTCTTCATTTTTCAAAAACATCTCCAAAACGTGTAAAATGTGTGTTGCACTTTCCAGTTGTCTTCTGCCTTCATGCTCGCTTGGCTATATGCTTGTGATGCTCCTGCATTAGATAGTCCAGTAAGTTGTTGGATGTCTTCAACATGGATTGGATACCTCTTATCCAACCATAGACTTTTGTCATGCAACCTGCTTATCAGAAATTTCGTGCAACACATAATCTTGCCTATGTTACCAAAGAATAGTAAGTCTCTTAGGTTCATGATGGTTGAGTTAAATAAGCTGATGAAATATTCTTTTGGTACAACTTTCATTCCTCTGATTCCATACAGAACTATATCCCAAAATATGTTTGTGTGCATATGTGGGAACAAGGGTGAATCCATGAGGTCAAGTTCGAAGATCTTAGCATGCTCTACCTTCCCTTTGAGATCGCCCACGATCTTGACCCGGGGATCGCAAGGCTCATCTGGTACTGCTTATTTAGTCATGGTGCTTCAGCTTGCTGTGGCTCTCGACATTCGCACTTCTGTGGTAGGTAATAACTAGGGTTACGTCTGCAGCTCTTACAATGGTCCCAACTGGTTCGCACTACTGAGTTCGGAAATAGTACATTCTCGACTGCATTCTAAGAGCCTTATACTTGGCTTAATGGGTATGTTTTTAGTAGTAACTTCTACTCATCATGACTGTAAGGACGCAACCGAGTGTGAGTTGTCCAATGGGATGGTTTAATCAAGGTAAATCCTATTGGTGATCTTGGTATTTACTTATTTGAGTGGAATAGGGACGTGGCTGATTTGAGACCTTTCTTTTTAACGGGTGGGTGTCCCGGCATGAACTTCGATGGAATTTTGGCATAATGCAGCTTTATGTCTTAACGAGCATCAGACAAGGTTCCAAAACGGAATTAAAGGTTGTGACTAGATAGGGTTTGCGTGGCCTATAACTCAGATTGGATTTGGATTCATGGCCCCTATGACCACAAAGGTTGTCCCCGTCATATTTAATGATTGTCCTAAATGGACTCTCTTATGGTTCAGGTCTTGTACTGTTGATTCATCAGTTTTGTATAAACCAACACTTAGACAAAACAAATGACCTATGTGTTATGGCGCAATACTGCGCATATGGACTTTATTAACTGAATTTACAAAATTTCAGAAAGAAAACAAAACTCAAATCTATCTATTGTACAAGCTCCTTTAGATTGGAGTGATTGTCCTTCTCTCTAAGTTTTGAGATAGGTAGGGCTTCAGACGAGCTCCATTCACCCATCCCGGTCATAGCACACCATCCATTTTCCCAATTCTGACTGCTCCTGAGGGTCGGATCTCCACAACTATGAAGGGTCCCAACTAGTGCATACACAGCTTGCCAAGATGCTTCTGGTATCGACTGTCGTAGAGTAACACCTTGTCCCATTGTTTGAATAACTTGGTCTTAATGTGTCGGTCATGCCAATATTTTTTTCTTTCCTTTTCAACTTACTGATGGAAGTCTACTAGAAATATGGTTTCATTGATTTCTTGTAGTTCCGCAAGTCTCTATGCCATTGATTCCTCTTCTGTCATACGTGTGACTTGTGCAATATACAGGCTTCCAGTGATAAACTCTGCAACAAACATTTCCTCTCTCCCATAGACTAATTGGAATGGTGTGTATATATGGATTTTCTATGTGGTTTTCCTATAGGCCCATAGTACAGCTGGAAATCTATCATCTTAGTCCTCCTGATTTGCGCAACAGACCTTTGTTAGTCCCCTTTCTAGGATTTTTTTGAAGGCTTTGACTATTCCATTGGCCTGTGGGTGGTATGGACTGCTCTTGTGATGTTGAATAAAAAATTATGTTGTAAGTGTTTCTATAGTGCTGCTAATGAAATGAGCTCCCTGATCGTTGGTTAGGCTCCTGGGAGATCTGAACCGGGTAATGATATTCTTGAAAAGGAACCTGGTAGTAGTGTCTGTCAAACAGTCATGTACCTATGCTTCTTCTGCCCAATAGGTAAGGTAGTCATTGGAGGTTATGATGTACCTGGAATTTGAATGTTTTCATGTGGTGTTGATTGGTCCAATGAAGTCAATGCCCATTTCTCAAATTCCTGTAGAGATCTAACTGGTTGTAGTGGTAGTTCATCTCGGTGGGATGGATTTCCCACTCGTTGACAAACATCACATGATCTAGCATATACTTTTTCATCCTTGAATAGTGTGGCCCACCAAAGTCATGCCTGTAGAAATTTATGTTGCATGGCCTTTCCTCCTACATGGCCTCCTGCGATTCCACTATGGCATTCCCATAGTATATCCTACCTTTCATGATCTAGGATGCATCGTCTAAGGATGGTGTCTAGTCTTAGTTTATACAATTGTCCAGCGATCATCTGGTAATCTACTGCTCTAATGACCATATGGCTTTTCTGGGTTGTGGAATATGTTTCAGGACAGGCCCTTATACTGAGAAATATTTCTATGTCCTCCAGATATTTGGTATGGCCTCGATCCTAAACAAGTCTGCATCTAGGAGTTGGTCTTCAACTGCTCTTCCACTTTCTCCTAACTCTAGTCTGTATAGATGGTCGGGTCTGACGCTATATCATCTCGACTCAATGATGAATTCAAAGGAAAATTATTGAAATAACAACAACCATCTACAAATTATCCCTTCCAACACAGGTTTGTTAACTAGGTATTTCAGTGTGGAATGATCAATAAAGAATTTGAAGTGATATCCTAACAGATAATGTCTAATTTTTTGTAAATCATAAATCATTGCTAAGCCTTCCCTAACTGTTGTTGTGTAGTTGTGTTCTTCTTGCGAGATATTTTGAATCGCAAAATAGATAGGGTGATCCATATCTCTATCTCCAGGTTGCGTTAATATAGATCCTAAGGCAATTCTTGAAGCATCTACATGGACGTGAAATTCCTTCTCCCAGTTTGGGAATGTTATAATCGATTTTGTAATGAGTTTCTCCTTAAGTGTCTCAAATGATTTATCACATTCAGGAGTCCATTGGAACGTTTCATCCCTTTTTAGGAGGTTTTCTAGAGGTTCATTAATGTTGGCATATCTTTGAATGAACCTACAATAGTAACATGTGTGCCCTAGTGTGGAGAACAATTGTTTAGCACTAGTAGGTGGTGTCATATTCACAATGACCATGACTTTGGTTGGGTCTACCAATACTCCTTCTCGGCAGACTATGTGGACCAACAGATTTCCATGTGGCACACAAAAGATACACTTTCTGAGATTTAATGAGATTTTCAACCCTCTTCATCTATCAAACATTATCCTTAGTAGTGATACATGTTCCTTAAGCAGACTATATATTGTTCAATCATCCATTAAAATTCTATAAATTTGTGAATGAATTATATAAAGGCTGCTATCAAAATCTGGAAAAAACTGCAGGGGTGTTCTTTAAGCCACATCACGTTGTATGAAAAATATCCCCATTATGTAATGAAAGTGGTCTTTCTTTTGTCTTATTCAACAATCCTGACTTGATGGTAACCTGAAAATCCATCTGTGAATGAGTATACTTCCTTCCCTGTAACCTGTTCTAGAACCTCATCGGTAAAGGGTGTTGGGAAAGGGTCATGCACATAGGCAGAGTTGAGGCTTTTGTAGTCCACATAGACTCTAATATCCTCAATGTCTTTCTTTTTTTGAATGACTATCGGGCTAACCCACTCTACTTCTTATATCGCAAAAATGAGACCTACTTCTAACATATTATCAATATCCTTCTTAAATTTCTCTTTTACTCTTGGGTTAAGACGGTATGGTCTATATATGATAGGCTTGGATCCTGGTTTTAACTCAATATTCATTTCTCCCATGACTCCTTTGATTCCATTTAATTTTGAAAAAGTCTTTGGGAATAAATCCTCGTATTCCTGCAGTAAACTCTATATTTCCTGACTGGTTTGCTCATCCAAGTAATATCCCACCATAGATATCTTGGGTTTCTCTTTGGTACCTATGTTGAGTCTACGCAATTTTAATGGGTGATTGTAGGAACTATCGGTCTAGCTGGGTATGGTGTTTTGGATTTCTCTGCTCCCTTTTGTCTCTTTGATGGCTAGGTTTCTTAGTTCTTCTAATTCATCTAGGCTTTCTGAATATTTGCTAATATGATAGCATTCTATAGGCTTCTCAGTCGAGGGTAAGTGAAGTTTAGTCTGAAGTTATTGGGTATGCTTGGGATACACCACAAATTTTGATCTCTTATTACTATTAGCTGTAAAAATAAGTTCTTTAATCTTTTGCAGGGCTATCTCAAGCTCAGGGTACTTAGTTGTGAATGAGAATTCCTTGCAAAATTGAGCTGCCAGTGTCTTCCAGTCGTTGGTCTGTCTTCTAGTTTCCTCCTGTATGAACCAAGCTTTCAGGATTAGGCCTAGAGAGTGGGGAAATACCTAAAACCATAAGAGAGAGGGTATATCCACAGCCTTCCAATGTATCACACAATGTTCAATGTGTATTCTAGGGTCCGATTCTCCATTGAATGGTTGCACAACTTGGAGATCTGTCTGCATCTCTGATTCCAGCTACTCCCTATTCCAGAACCTATACTTGATAGCTTGCTTCACGTCATCCCAAGTTCTAAGTACAACTTTATGAGTGGCCCACCATCTAGCGAGGGTGTTCTGAAAAGCTACATCTAGTACCAATATTCTTTGATCTTCTCTCACATTCTCTTCCATATTTTGCAAAAAATTGTCTAGATCCGAGGTACCATCGTATATTGGGTGTTCTCTAACTTCGGTCCCAACCCATCTGGTCATTCTGACAGTTGCGCATCTTCTTGAGAATCTTTCATGTGAAAATTTTTCCCAACTATAAAAATTTAGTTATGAATCTTCTTCTGTTGACTGTATACTTCTCCAGCTTACTGATCCATCAAGAGTAAGGTTTATATAATCGTTTCTTTTCTCCATTGTTACAGTGTACAACTGGTCTAGGTATTCTCCCTCCATATTATTGTCTGTTGGTTCTATGTACCTGGGTCCTACGTATGGATCCAAAGGTTGAACTACCTTGATTCCCTCAGCTTCAAAAGTCATGGTGTCTTTCTTTAAGTCAATTGCTGCATAATTTTCATAGGCCTAATCGATACCAAGTAGTGCAAGGTAAGGATCCTTGTCTCCAATGATCTCAATGACTTCAAAGTCAGCTATTGTTTTTACTCCTCCTACATCGATTTCCACATTCTCCAGTCTTCCTATGGGAAAGATACAGTATTGGTTTTCCATTCTTAACTGAATTGGGGAATATGTCAGACTCAATTTTCCTAAGGCTTCCCAACTCTTCTTATGCAAAATGTTCACATCTGACCCTAAGTCCAACATGACGTCCTTAATTTCGAAGTCGTCTAACTAGGCTACCAGTCAAAATTATTTTTCAGTTCACACTTTTCTTCGATGCACTCATTGATTACTCTTCTCAGGAAGATTATCCCTTATCCTTTCTTTTGAGGTTTCTTCATTCCCTAAGACTAGGTACAATGCATTGTGCAAATTTTCCATTAGTTGGTCATTCCCTAGAATGTCAGAGAATAATTGAAACCAGAGGTCAACCATGTTTTGAGGTTTCTCACACTGTCTTGGTATGACTACATGGTTCCTGGGTGTAGGGGGTGAATCAGGGACTTGCACCATCTTAGGGTAAATAGTCAACTGAGCATGGTTCTCTTTCATTTCATGACAAGGAATATTCTAGAATAATTCTATGGAATATTTAAAGAACAATTTTTTCTTTAGGAGATCATACCTATCTCCCTTGGGTGTTTCTTTCTAGATATGAGGTAGAGTATCAGCATCAGCTCATGTCTTCACTCCTCCTCAAGTGATGATATTAAGGTTGGGAAATTGTCCCTTAGAAATTCACTTGATCTCTGAACTAATAAGGTTAGTTCCTCTTTATCGTACTCTATCCTCCCACTTTGCAATTAACTCTAGGTAGTCTTCAGTTGCGTGTCCATTGGTTCTGAAGTGAGAGCACCATGGTCGCCTTGGATGAGGACAATCTCTGGCCAAGTGACCTTGTTCATCACAGTTATAACATTTGCTTGGTCCTCTTCCCCTAGTTCTTCCTCCTCTGAAATATCCTCCGGGTCCAATTCCTTGACCTCTTCTTGGTCCCTTAGGGTTTTCATTCACCCTGAATGTTGTTCAATCCAACCTATCTGCAAGTGCATCCAACGCCCTACATTGATTGGTAGTATGCGTGGTATATGAGCATAACTCAGAAAGTACTGTTTTTGGTACTGTTGAATATTTCTGCATGATGGGGCACTTTCTTGGCCCATGGTTGTGGATTCAATAGATCTCACAATATTCTGTTGTCGAAGTTGCTTGGCCTCCTGGGAAAGCGTGATATGGGGTGGGCTGATGGAATGATGAATTCATCGACACTTGTGCAACTCCTCCTATGGTTCCTAGCGGGGTTACCGTCATATTCCGAGGAGGTCCCAGTCCCCTCATTCTCAAACATTCATTCACTAGATGACCTTTCATATAACATCTAGTGCACCAAACCTATGGTCATCCTGGTCTGGGTATCATCAACTCATTAATTGTTTCTGTCAGTGCCAATATCTACCCTTGTAGTTGCACTAGATTCACATCTACTGGGGGTCTAGTTGCTCTCAGGCTCCCGAGGTATCCTGTCATGGCTTCAATCTTCATCGATTGTTCTAAGGTGTTTGTTAATGTGGCTATCCATTGTTGCATTAGTGGAATTCGAGTGAGGGGCAACAACCCTTAAATGTACCACTCCATTTGATGTTCTTCATGTATTATATGTGCCAACCTCCGTATGGAATTTTTAAACTTTTGGTTGTACTCCCAGGATGATTCTCCTTCCCTCTGTTGGATCTCGTGAAATTCATACAGAGCCTATTGTTCTGACTGAGGTAGTTTGAACTTTGCTATGAACCTTGTCTGTACCTAGTCAAGTGTGAACGCTTGAACTTGTGTCCCTGGAACTCTTGGTTCAATGATCTTCATGTACCACTTGAGAGAATGACCTCTCAAGGTATTTTGGAACTCAACTATCTTATTTGTGTCTGGAGTCCCTCTGGATCTCTAGATTGCTTCGCACAGGAACCAATGTTACTCAACATATTCATCTCCCTTACCCTAAAATTCTGGGTATCGAGCAATTGAACCTCCCGCATGGCTGGCCATTGTTGATCCTATTGTTCATATCAATGTGAACCCTAAAGGTCCTTCTTGTGATCTATCGGGGGATCCCAATATCCTCCCTGTACCTGCACTTCCTGGTTGTGATAGACTAACTAATTGTATTGGAACAGAACTAGCATGAGAAGGTAGTATTGAACTTACTTTTTGTATAGAAGGCACATGGGGTATGGGTGATTCGGGGCTGGCGCCACTGGCTTCGGGGTAGTTTTCTTTGATCTGGGGGGTCTCGTTAGCTTCTAGTGGGATGATATCTTTATCCGGATTCCTGATCTCTCCTGTTATCGGGGTTGAATCTTCTCTTTCTCCTCCAAGATTCATGTTGGCTTCCTCCTCCCTTACATATGTACTTTCTCCTACTTGTCCCACTTCCTGGGGAATTCTTTCTCTCCTCACTTCTCTCTCATTTAATATTTGACTGGCTAGTCATTCCTGTCTTCTCATCTTCTGCAGTTCGTCCATCTGTATTTCCTCTACTTCTCCCGATCTTTCTTCTTTCCTCAACTTTTCAAATTGTCTTGCGGCTTTCTTGATCTTGTCGTGCCACCACTTCTCAACTATGGCAGCTCTCTTCAAGTCTCTCTCATCCATTGAGTCCATTTATTGTTGTCTCCCCCCCATTTTTCAAAGAACCCTTCCCCTCTCTCCTACCATGACTCTCACCCCATCTCGCCCTACAACAAGCGAGGGTGTTTACGCTTCCATATCGGTTGGGGACATAATCAACATCCCTTCCTCCATCAAGAAAACCTTAATCCATAGGGCTATTTCTCTCAACAGTCTTCCCCTTTCACCTTTCTTGAAAATTTCCTCTGCCCATGAAAAATATTGGTGGTTCTCAGCTGCAAATTCGATTATGTATCCCTCTAGCATGGTGCTAACCTAGAAATCCACAGCTTGTGTAACTGGACAATCCAACCTCTGGAGTGTTGATAACGTTTTGGTATCCCACACACAGATATTCTTGGCATGTCCCTAGAACTCTATAACTTCTTGGAGCCTCTTTATCCAGTGCAAAAATTCTTCCAGGAATTTAACCCAAAAAATCTCATACTGGTCGCTCAATCTTTCTGAGTAAAAGATTTCTTGGCAAGTGTTTTCCACTGATTTTATCCTTAGTTCTGATTCTTTCCATATGAAGGCATCACAGCTCCTTTCCCACCATTTATCAATGCCATATCTATGGATCGGTGACAACATTCTCCCTACAAGTTCCCTTTTAACATGGGTCCCAACAACGAAACCATTTTGTTGGCACGAATTTCATCAGACCAAGGTCCTTCTCAGGTTACCAACAAAAGGTACTGTGTAGTCTAGAGCGTTGGCATTTTCAACTCCTTCGAAGAGAATAAGTCTCACCTGAAGAGATACTGATACAGATAGATAGGGAAGGGTAGGAAAAATATTAAAGAGGATCCATAGAGCAGTCAAAACTCATTCTTGTTCTTGCGTGAGAGACATTAATAGATCTGAAACATATAAATGAAAGAGTTGAACCTACTTACTTTGCGAGCAAGCATTTAAATGTTGAACCATCAAATAGAACTCATAAGCCATAAGGAAACACTATAATGCATAAGTAAACATACAAAGATGCAACATATTTTTAAATTTGGTCATGCTTCATATTATCTCTAGGATCTTTCTCTTGTTACAGACTCATAATTACATATTAAGGCTCAGTACAGACTCTTGGATCTAGACCCATGGCACATAGATCTAATTCTCCAACTGATAGGTCCAATTCATTACAGACTCAGACATGTCTACTTCTAACTTACAGTAATTATCCACAGCTAATCCCAAAATCTGGGCGACTCTGACCAACCTTACTCGGCTCAACCCAACCAACCAAATTATGAACTATCGAACCAACAGATGAACCCTTTTACAATTATGTTCAGCCCTATATATAGTTGGTTTGTGTCTTCCTCTTGGCTTGCATGATTTATTTTTCTGTTGCAACCATTTATTTCTTTGCTGGCTTTGCACTGACTTCCACAACTTCTTTTTGTTTCTCTTTCTCCCGACCTTTGATGGATTTTGCGCAACTCGTGCTTAGTCAAAACATGCGTGATTCCTTCTAAAAAACGAAGGGCCCAATAGTAAGGAATGACAAGGCATGGAAAACCATGGCATGTAAAGGAAATACATGTCAAGGAAAGGTGTGGCTTGTTAAGGCAAGGAAAGGAATGGCAAGGCAAAGAAAGACATGTCAAGGAAATGCATGGCTTGTTAAGGAAAGGAAAGACATGTCAAGGTAAGGCATGTCCTGTCAAGGCAAGGAATGGAAAGGCTAGGCATGGAATTTCAAGGAAAGGCATGGAATGTCAGGGCAAGGCATGGAAAGGCAAGGAAAGGCAACGAATTTCAAGGCAAGGCATGGCATCTCAAGGCAAGGCATGGCATCTCAAGGCAAGACAAGGCATGGCATGTCAAGGCAAGGAAATACATGTCAAGGCAAGGAATGACTTGTCAAGGAAAATAATGGCTTGTCAAGGAAAGGCATGCCAAGGCTAGGCATGGCATGTCAAGGCAAGGAATGACATGTTAAGGCAAGCAAAGTCATGGCATGTCAAGTCAATGCATGTCAATGCAAGGCATGTCATGTCAAGGAAAGGCTAGGCATAGCATTTTTTTATGATCTTTACTAACGTTTATTATAATTGTTGAATGTTTTACATCATTGGAATGACATCTTAGTTGTAACTTATTTGATATTTTAGTATATTATGTGCACTTTGGTATGATGTAATATGATTATTTATTCTTTTCATATGTTGTAATATTAGATATTTAATAGAGAAATTAATTATTGCATGAAATAAATAATAACTTTTCATTCTAAATGTTTGTTTTTGCAGAACAAGGATCTTCCAGAAGATATGGATCATCCTCAACAAATAGATCTAGATCATGATGTTGGATCCAATGTTGGGATGGAAGATGATGTTTATCATGATGACATGGATACTGATGATATCGGATACATTTCCGATTCATATGACGATGATGACGATGATGACGATCACGATGATCATGATCATGATGGTGATGATGATGTTGAGGCAGTTGCTAGTAGTAGTCAGTGATATTCATGATCATGTAGACTGCATCATGGATCATTTTTGATAGATTGTTATAATTCCTCTTTTCATGGTTACTGTCATATGTATCATTTTCACATCCTCCAGTACCATATTATTGATTTGTATCATTTTGAAATGTTTCATGTTGACTTATATCATTTGGACATGACATATCATATTGACTTGTATAATTTTGTCTTACATAATTTATCATTTTTATTTATATCATTTGTACATGATGTATCATTTTGACTTATGTTTGGACATGTATCATTTTTAGATGATATTGATCTACTGTCATATATATTTGACTTTCACTTCTTTTAGTTATATATGATGATGATATTATCAATATTGACTTGCTATTTTTTATATATTGAAAGTGGTTGAGGATTTTTGCATGCATATTTGTTACATATGATGGTTTTGATTTACTTATCATGATGGATGTTTTCAAATTCACTTAAATTATAGATATTTGACTCACTTGTTTTAATTATAGATGATGATCATGTTATAATAATTATCTTGTTATTTTATATATACTGGATGTTGTTGATTCTATTTTGATGGAGATTTAATAAGTATAATGATGTTGTTAATTTGTATAGATGAACATTTGCCCAAAAATTCTTTATAAATGTTATCTTATAAAATATTTCAAATGAATTTATATGACTTCTTGTAAAATCATATAAGTTATTTAAGAGACATGATATATTTAACTAATTAAATTGAAATAAAACATATTAAATTAATAAATTTAAGAAAAGCAATAAGCATTGTTGAAAGAAAGAAAGGAAGCAACAATGGAATCCAAATTGGAAGCCACACTAGAAGAAAAAATGGAACCCAAACCAGAATCAAAACAAAAAGAAAAACTAGAAGAAAAACTAGATGTAAAACTAGAAGCCAAACCAAAAGCCAAACTAGAAGCAAAATTGGAAGCCATATCAGAAGCAAAACTGGAAGCCAAATCAAAAGTCAAAATGGAAGAAAAATTGGAAGGCATATCAGAAGAAAAACTGGAAGCAACACCTGGTGCTAAACCTGGTGCTATTCCTGGCACCAAACTGAAAGAAAAATTCGAAGCCATATCAAAAGAAAAACTGGACATAAAATGGGAAGCCAAAACAAACGCAAAAAATGGAAGAAAAATTGGAAGGCATATCAGAAGCAAAACTGGAAGCAACACTTGGTGCTATTCATGGCACTATTCCTGGAGCTACACCTAGTGCTAAACATGGAACTATTTCTGGAGCTATTCATGGCACTAAACCTACAACTAAACCTAGCTCTAAAACTGGCGCTATTCCTGGTGCTAAAACTGGCACTATTCCTGGCACTAATCCTGGCGCTAAACCTACCGTTATTTTTCTGGCACTAAATCTGGTGCTAATTATGACGCTAAATTTGACGCAATTATAAAAAGTGCATATTATGCCTCGTTTTGTGCTAGAAACAATGTCTGATTCATGGAGCAAAATACACTAAATTTCGACGTTATTTTAGGCGCTAATTGCCTGTTATGTTGTAGTGTGATATCATTGAATTCTTGATTACATGAGTTTATCCAAAGGATTTTAGTACCACATAGAAGAAAAACCTGGTAGTCAGAGTTGCAAACTATAAACTCATTGCAAGTCACTTATACAAGATGGGAGCAGATAGAATTTTGAGAAGGTGTGTAATGGAGCATGAATGACCCATGGTTCTAGAAGAAGCTCATGAAGGTATAGTTGGAGGGAACTATGCAGGAAAGGCTAGTGCACATAAGGTATTTCACCCAGGTTTATGGTGGCCAATAGTCCATAAAGAGGAAAAATAATATTTCCATAACTGTGATGTCTGTCAAAGAGTTGGAAAACCTAACAGGAGGGATGAGATGCCCCTAAGACCCCAAGTAACTCTTCAGGTATTTGAAAAGTGGGAAATATACTTTGTCAGACCTATTAATCCACCAGCAAGAAGGTCAAGAGTAGGGTACATTATTAGTGCAACTAAATACTTAACCAGATGGGTAGAAGCAGTACCAGTCAAGGATTGTAGCGAGAAACAACAAAACACTTCTTATTTGATCAAGTGATTAAAACATTTGGATGTCCCAGGATTCTGATGAGTGACCAAGGAAGCCATTTTATTAATAGTACCATCTAGGCTATGACTGAGTAATTTGAAGTCTATCACTAGAATATTACACCATATCATCTTTAGGTAAATGGGACAATAGAATTTCTCAACAAGATTTTGGAGAATTCCCTTACAAAGATTTGTAATGTGAACGAAGATGATTGGGATTTAAAAATACCAGTAGTACTATGGGCATACATGACTACATGCAAGACATTGATAGGAAAGATACCATTCAGATTGGTGTATGGACAAGAAGCAGTGGTGCCATTAGAATTTTTGATACCTAGTCTATGCATAGAATCAATTACAAATATTCCAAAAAGAGGCATAGTATAAAGAGATTAAGCCAACTAATGGAATTGGAGGAAGACAGGATTCTGGAAATATTCCACCAAGAGGTGAAGAAAGCAAGGGACAAATCCTGGCATGACAAAAACATAAATAATAAT
Source organism: Picea engelmannii (assembly GCA_009831015.1). Taxonomy (NCBI): domain Eukaryota; kingdom Viridiplantae; phylum Streptophyta; class Pinopsida; order Pinales; family Pinaceae; genus Picea; species Picea engelmannii. Next base: position 469,126 of record ML781153.1, on the reverse strand, counting down.
TTTTTTGAGGGATACCTAGTTCTCCTCCATGAAAATTTTTTTTTGCAACATCTTGGTAAGTTAATAATGCATTGGCTAAGTCCATATGAAGTAAAGTATGTCATAGATGGACGTTCTATGCAACTAAAGGACTTGACAGGAACAAAACTGCAAGGAATGGTGAATAGTATTCGAATGAACTGTATAGGGACAATTGATCTACTAGCTCTTAGTAGTTCCAACGCAGTAAGGAAACCCTGTGTATAGTGTACTATAGTAGATATTAGGAAAGAAAAATTAAAAAAAAAATACATAAAAAACATAAAATTAAGAAAAATACAAAAAGAGGAGGAATTTAGTTGATTGGAAGAAAATTGGAAAAAGTCGTGCGCAATAGACAACAAAAGCAATGTAGAAAAATTGGACACCACACGCAAGAAATATTGAACACTATGAAAATGCATGGAAAAAGTGAAAAATACGATAGAACATTATTGAATGTGTCTATAAAGAGGGGAAAAAAGGGAAAGTTAGACACTTAGTGATTTTTTATCAAAGAGAGCAATTGACGACTCTATATCCAGCATGAAACATTCAATGGTTGGCACCCTAGGACATTATACTAGGGTTACTCAATAGGATAGACGAAGGAAAGAATGAATGGTAGAGCCTAAGAACGTGGTTGAATTGGAGAATGTCACAACCTTGGTGATAGAGTCTCTTATCCCAAATAGGAAGAGGAGGAAACCTTGACAACTGCATAAGGAGAAATGGGTCAGAGCTCCGCGAACCCAAATGTAAGTACAAACCCTAACCTAAAAACACCTGCTAAACCTGAGGAAGTGAAGGGCCAACAACAAGGTCATGACGTAGAGGAGGTGTTGTTCGAGGATATCATAGATCAACTGGATTTTGAAGGAGAAGAGGAAGACATGACTGAAACAGTGGAAGAAGGCGACCCAGCCATCATATAGAAAATAAAGGCACAGGACAGAACTGAAATAATGCTACCATACATCATAGACATTGTGGTCACAATGGACGATATGCTTGGGAAAGTGCCAAAGTTGGGATATTTTGACCACAACATTCACAGGGAGAAAAAGTTTCTAGAATTGGAAGAGGAAACTTATTTGGAAAACACGGGGGAGATAGGACCCCAAGGAAGACCCATCATGGATCCCAAGAAGGGATAACAAGGCTCTATAATTCTAGCATCATGAACCTCTTGGACATATTGCACTTCGGGAGTGGTAAGAATGTGGGATTGTGCATCAAGAAAATATTAGTCAGAGTACATAGAGGTACCCTATGGATGGATAGGTTAGTCCTCATTGATGTGGATTTGATTGCCAAAATTACATAGATTCCCATTGTTGGCGCACAACTCAAAGAGTACTTAGAGAATAAAGTGCACGACAAAGAAATTGTTGAGATAGTAAAGGCATATTTTCAAACCAACAGAGGGAACAAGGGTATCATCCTCAAAGAAATCAATGAACCTATGACGTGGTTCACCAACAATATAATGGATTTCAAGTTGTTGAGGAAATGTAGGAAATAAGAGGCTCCAATAGGGGTCATAGAATTCGTTGTGTAGTGTGCAAAAGAGGTAATGTTTAGTTGGGCATCGTACCTCTTAAACCAATTTTTGATTGATTGTTGGGATGCACAAGACAATGGAACTGAGTTCCATTATTCCTAGATTATCATCCTCATTTCTTTGGTAGCCTGGAAGGAACCAAAATTATCGGATTTTCTAGATAGGAAGGGGAAGTGCTATGCAACAAGGTACGAAACCCATTGGAAAGGAAAGGATACCAAGAATCAACAAAAAAATAACACAGTTTTTGGCATGGTTCTGGAAGACATAAAATAGGGAACAACCAATGTATGGATAATTCCCATTAGGGTGGTATAATTGTATGAAGGGATTGCCAGGTTTAAAGAATCCAAGCATCATATGTGGATCTGGGCCACAAGGGACCCGAAGATTTTTTTTATGGAAATGTAGTACTATGTCTCAAGGGAAAAGGTTGATTGGATCATAAAAGACTGGTGCACATAGTGGAAGGTTCCATATATAAATAAGGAAGTCAAATACAAGGATAAAACAAAGGCATGAACATTGACCAAGACAAGTAACTTGTTTGACAACACTAGGAAGGCTACAACACACACTCAAGCATTAGGAAGGAGTGAAATGTTAAAAACTCCAAGGAGGAAAGAAACAGTATCAAGGGAATAATTCAAGGGTGATGCCAAGAATGGAGAAACCTCTCAGAATGGGAGGATTAAGAACAAAAGAAGAAGAGTGAGGCACAACCCTCACAGGAAAAGAGAATTGTAGTGCAGGAGGGGGAAATGTGAAAGAAGATAAAATACCATAAGAATCATCCTGTCATAATCCTTACAAAGGATGATGTCAACCTAGTTTCACAAAAAGTCTAGGACAGAGGAGAAGATGACATCCACATAGATGAGGCATAGAGGGAGACATCCATGATACTCTACAAAGGTTGCATATTTTTATAGTGTAGAAAGCTACAATGCAACATTCATCAAAGACACAACAACCCCCTACATAGAAGGAACAAGAGGAAACAATGGACATAATGGTGAAGGGAAACGACACCTTCATGGTCACACAAAAAATTATACGATATGATGAGGATACAACATGAAAGTCAGTTGGTGACATCGACCAACTTGAGTTGGTTATGGAACATATACCTACAAAGGTGTTATATGGGCTACAAGAAAGTGTCATGCATGAAGTCCAATCCTGTTAAGAACCAAACATCAATATAGCATAGAAAAACTTCAGGAAAGGTACTCAACGCCTTGAAAAAGAGATAATTTCAGATAATAAGCCTCTTCGAGGGGGCAACCTCCTTTTACCCCACTTAAATGTTCAAGTAAAAGATG
>ML781153.1:417441-429496 GCA_009831015.1 Picea engelmannii | reverse complement strand
CCAAAAGATTTCATCAACGCGCCCTCAAACCATTGCTATTTGACCTTATAAACTTGCCAATATATTCGTTGCATATTCAAAGTTCTTAGAACAATGTAATCAAGAATTTCTCATACAATAAACGAGTCATGAGCCCATAGCAAGAAGAATAAAAACATATAAGACCAAATCCATCATAACCTTTATAAAATCAGAATAAGACCAGTAAATCTTCATGCTTACAGGCTTAGCAATCAAACAAATCAAATGCGCAATCAAGGTAAGGACACGAGTTTGAAACATATTTTGCAGTCATGCGATCGACCAATGGTCAAGCGTCTTTCGTAAAGATCAATAAAAGAAGACTACAGTCCAAACGATGAGAAAGGTATTTTCACACTTTCAGTTGTGAAAATTCAATCGAAATAATCGAAATCAAAATGTAATTGTCGCAAAAAACGAAACAAATGTCTATTAACACAATGCGATAATGATTTGTCGTAATCAGACGAGGGGTGTAGGCAGCTTTTTTGAGAGCAATCAAAAAAAATTGAGTTGGCTGCCAACACCCGCACATAGGTAGATCAATGTATTCGGATGTAATAAAGGTCAATATTAATAAGACCTTTCAATAAAATAGAATAAGACGGATGTAAGAATACCTAATAGAAGCTTCTGCTTCTAGAAGGATCTTCCTCTAGATGCTTCTCTTAATAGACATATTTAGTATAAATAAGGGGCGAGGGTATGTGAACCCTAGCTTGAAGATTATTGTAACAGAGCGTTGCTCGACTAGAGGTTGCCCCCTCGAAGAGGCATGTGAACATTGCTATCTGAATCAAAGTGTTGTTTCTGTTGCTATTTCGTATATCATTTATGTGTATTGTGAAGATTATGCTGGATATTTTACTATTATTCTGTCATTTCTAGCATTTCATTTATGTTCTGCATATTTTATATATCTGGTATCTTGCAGACTCCTCCCTATTTGTTATGGATTAATCCTATGGGTTAAAAATCCAACAATCATTTGATGGGCTTTAAAAGTTATCTGATTTCATTATTTTTTATTGTTTTATGTTTTAAGTCTATCTACTATATGAAATAAATAAATGAAAGGGTTTGAATAATTCTATTCTAAGGATAACCTATGGAAACAATCAATGAAAAATATTTGATACTTTATATTCCTGAAGAAATAATTCCACTAATTTTATATTACTCGTCAGATAACATCCAGGGAACAATAACTAGTTAACATAAAGAGATAAAATGTAACTGCGAGACATTCAGAAATAATTCCAAAATATCCCATATAACAGAAAAAGAATATTAACTAATAAATAAAATAATCATTCACCAAAAGTATCCAATAATTCATTCAACCAAATAAGATAGATTAAAAGTATTTAAATTCTTACTAGATTCTTGTAACATTTAATCAGTGGTAGAATAATGCATAATGATGAATCAACACACAAAAATTCAGCAAACCAGTCTATCTTGACTCCAAAGTGTTTCTGAATCTAGCCTTGAAATATTTGTCCACTTACAATCCTCCTAAAATCACTCCAGAGACCAAAATACTCCTTGAAATAGTTCCAAATATCTGAGATGCCTTTACTAATAGGTCGATCTCTTTATTTATAAGATAAAAATTAATCTAATTATGGAATACAACTAAAATCGAATTTATAAAAAGCCATGCAATCTACTCATGTATTTTTCATATTTAGTGAACACAATTATTGATAGCCATGCATAAGACCATGCATCAACCACATCTTGAGTTAACTGCCAACTTTAATTCATGCATGTTCCACCTCATAAATATTTCCTTAATTCAATAATTCAACCACCTATTATTTATTTAGAAATCTCATGCATACATCTTTAATTTTATTTTCTATTTTAGGAACAATGAACTCCATCTAATTCATTCTTCAATCTTTAGTAATCATCCACTTCTAAAATGGGAACAATAATGCACACAGTCAATAATTCTTCCAACTTTGTTCTCATGCTTTTATTTGTGACAAAAATCTACCAATTTGCAACATACAACATTGAAATTATTCTCACTATGCTATATGATTCCCGTTGCATGTACTTGGATCATAATAGATGTGTATTAGGAATACAAAACTCTTCTCTTAACAACTTTATCAGATAAAAAAAAAACATTGATTCTAAAACGAAATGTTCAAGTCACTTCCGTGATCCTGATTTCCTTTATTGCAAACCTAATATTTATGTTATGTAAAAGTGTTTCATTGACATGAGAGGATGTGTGTTACTCCTATCACACCCAACCCATAATATTTATGTTGATGTTCATAGATCATCGGTGATCAAAGGAATTCTTTATAATTTTAGTTCAATCCTACTCAACTTTTGATGTACCAGCAATCCACCCCCTTCCCATAATATTACCATCACAAAATAATATCCCTTAAGTTGAACATAATTGGGACCACATTTTCCCTAATGCTTCTTCTTCAGCACTACCTTTCCTTGATTTGTTAACCTGGTCATGCAAAAACTCCTAGGGTTGTGCATGTACTCTCACATATCCATGTTTGCTTCACTGTAACACCAAAAAATAGATTCTATAGGAAACCATTCTATGACAAATTCAGTTTCTACAACTCAAAGGTTTATTTTTCCTGCAACTCGCCTATGCTGCAATAAACCTTCTATTGTAACACACCTTCTACTGCAACAAGCCTCTATTTTAACACACCTTTGTTGCAACACACCTATGTTGTAACATGCCTCTATTGTAATGCATCTCCATTGCAACACATCTCTACTGCAAAATGTCTCTGCTGCAACACACCTCTTTTGCAACATGCCTCTTCTATAACACATCTTTGTTGTAATAAATCTACTACTACAACATGAATCATTTTTCTTCCTTCAACACAAGAGTTGAATAGTATCCTCATTCACTTGCGTCAACTCAAGATAAATTTCCATTTCTCCTACTATAACTCGCAGGTTTCCTTTTGTTGCAACTCCAAACTCATAGTCGCTATAATACATTCTACAACAACTTATATTTTCAACCCTCTATGCTACCTTTATCATAGCATCACCCTTAGATTGCACCACACAATCCTTAATAAATGGTTTTTTTACCAACCAGATAACACATCTTCATATGAATACCTCTCAGATCTATGGGATGCATACATTTGGATCAAACATATTTGTGCTCATATTTATCCAATCAACCAATCCAACTATCATGAGTGCCTTCCATTGATCTCTCACCACCACATAGTACCACTTAATCCTATGATCAATATATTACTTTACAAACCCATGGATCGTCACACATATATAGGGAATCATCAGTCCAAATGCATAGTTTCTCCGAGACTCACGCCTACCTACAAATGATCACAAATTCCAAAACAACCTTCTACACACTCGTTCCCCCTGCACAACAATATCACAATATGGATATTGGCGATAGGATTTGATTACTAAATTAATGGGATTTAAAATCAAATACATTCATGTCAACAAAACAAGAACATAACATCATGAAAAATTTCATCCATACACATACACAAGGGTAAATATGAAAAAACCTATATTTTATTCATTTCATACATAATACAATACATTGGTTCCATGGTCAAACACAAGCTTGAAATTCCCATTGGATTTCCAGTCCAAAGCCCATGGAAACCTCAAAAAATTCTCTCTCTGACTATCTCACATGACCTTCCCTCTTGTCGGATCTATAAGATCTTATACAATCTATTTGATGTTGTGTTTAATTCCTTCAGAAACTATTCTCTTTAGTTTCCCTAGCAAAATCCTCATGTCATTTAATCTTTCATCTTTAGATTCATCCTTTCCTCAGTGACTCTTAACCTACCCGCAACCTTCTAGCTTCCATGCACAATAGTGTGCTCCCTTCAACATATTTTCTCTTACTTTTGTAATGACTCATCTTCTCTTCTCACACACTTGTCCTCTGTAGAAACATGTCAATCAAATAAATGCATCCATGCTCCCATATAATATCATTTCCCCATATACTACATTACCAAAATATGTAGAATTAATTTGATCTATAGTAATGTTGTCACTCTCCGCAATGAAATCATTCATATCCTACAACAACCAAGCTCTTTCATAATAGATATGTCGCATAATACAATTTCCTTCACCATGTCATACCTAGGATGAATGAGATGATCATGTATCAAACTCCCTAGGTTTTTAAGGAATCATGCTCCCATGATTATTGTTGTGTTAGTTTTGTTACTTGGGCGAGCAAAACAAAAACACTTGCATGTCTAGATAAGTCTGCTAGACAAGACAAAATTTTGTGAGTGGGTTAAACAAACCAAACACATATGAAAACAAAGAAATAAAACAAAAACAACTAAGAAATAAATGTTATAAAGCTTGAGAAACTTAGAACCATGAAAATCAAAAAATGAACAACATAATTCTACCAATGGATCAATAGATTAGTAGGAAAAACACCGTAGAGAAAGGAAGGGACTTATGAGTCCCTTGTTCCTCCTTGGGAGGGCTCTTGAGTTCCCTAATTGAGAGTTCTTCACTCTTTACAATGGAAGAAATGGAAAATGGTGAAGAAAAACAATGCCCATTCCCTCAAGAGGTGAGTGGAATGGCCTATTGCAATGGTGCTTGAAATCTTCAAAGAGAAAAGAGGATTCCCAAGGAAGAATTCTTGCAACATAACAATAGCTTGAAGATCTTAGTTTCTTAGTACACCCATGGCTCTTATTTATATCATTCATACATGGAAAAATGTAATTGGTTCATAGTGTGAACAAGGGGCGTTTTAGGGAACCCTCTAGCCCTTGACCAACCCCCAAGCTAGATTTCGCTCATATATGAGTGTCAAATCATGTTGTGGGTTAGACCAGAAGTGGTTGAGGGGCCAAAAAGATCCATAAATGTGTCATTCATATAAGTGTGCGGATTTTATCATAGACAGTCGCACATTTTGCGCATAGTGCATGTCAAGGGTTTTGTTGGCCCACGCAGACTATGCATTGTGTTCGTCGAGGGTTGTGTTGTCCCATGCATGTTGTGCATTTTGCACACACCTCCTTTGGTGAATCTACGCACTTCAAGTTTTTACCCAATTGTATAGTTTTTTTCCTTCTTGATGAATTTTAGTGTTGTAGGTGGAATAATTGCTATTGGCATTGAGGTTTTTCCTTAACCATTTGTGTGCAATGTTGCGGATGATTTTTCAGTGATAACACATGTCACATGATGTGTGAGGTTAGGAGCATATGTATAGCCAAAATACATAAATGTTTCTTTTGCTGAGAGTGCCATTGTAATGAAAGTAAAGAGAGGAACTGCAAGAGGGATCTGCCAGAGGGAGAGGGAAAACTGTGGGACTCAAACCTTTCTCTAGGGAGAGAAAAGAAAATTTGTGTACAAATGAGGTGGGAATGACCCATGCTTGTCTCATGAAACCAAAATGTGAGACTGTAACTAAAGATGTACGTTGATGTAGATAACTGCATCGCCCTCGAGAGAGGCTTGATAATGGAAGATGACAGTTTGGAATGGTGAACAGAATCTGAAGTGAGGCAAGGACGACTGTAAGAATTGTCGATGAATCATAGGTATTGATGGCCTAACAAATTCAGAGGTCTTCGGATGGTATGAAAAAACTGTTGTAGTCACATAGTAAGACCCACCGTAACATGAGATTTTTGATGAAGTTGAATGTTATGGAGGTAAACAGAATCAAAGAGAAATGATGATTATATCTATGTCGTCTGAGACTCCTCATTGTAAAGGTAATGAGAGTCAACATATTGTCGCCCTTCTGGAAACTGTGTTGATGTCGATAGGAAGGGGGGCGCGACTTCAAGAAGAAAATGGATTTGTGAAATACACTAAGTAATAGATGATATCAGGTATTGACGGGTAACATGAACAAAGTCAAGATGCGGTGAGACTCAAGACTGCCCTTGGTTGGGGAATTGTGAAGGATATTTGGAAGCAACTGTAAAACTGGATCTAGTGTCAAGGGGGTGACTAGATATGGGGTTAAACTGTGCTAGAGGCTTAAAAAAGTGAACAAACTCAGAGATCATGGGTACATGGACTTCGGATACTCGAGGTTCGTGAACGGTGTCAGAATGAAAAAAAGAGTGGATGCCCCAACCAAGGGCAACATGGGTTGATTTTTCAGGAAAAAACAAGGCCATAAAGGGAAACGATGAAAAAGATAAGTATATGATGGAAACAAAGGATTTTTACAATTACCAACAAAATAAAGAATAATTTGGGCTGCATTTATAGATATAGAAATGGGTGCCCTAGTGAAAGATGGCTTGGCCTATTTAGGGCGCAAGTTTGTGAAAGAGAACTAGTGGAGGGTGGGGACCCCATGGGTGGGTTTATGTATTAGGTAAAAGGATGGAGGAAAATTTTCCGATGGGAAAACGGATGGTGGATGAGATGGAGGGATAATGATATTGCGAAGGTGAAATCAATAGAACCGAGATTATATGACCTAGGATTCCATTGGGAAGGTTAGCAATATGATGAGAAGAAGTATGGGGTTCATTATCGGAAGTGCATAAGAATATCAGGACTCCAATCCCTAGGGGGTGAAATCAACATGAGTGTCAAGTTGCCAAGGGGAACTATGAATGGGACAACTCATGTGGGGGAGAGTACTACTGGATGACAGTACCCAAATGAAACAGAGGTAAAGGTACCACATAGTCGAATGTAAGGACCTTATAGGTAAATGTTAGAGGGTATGAATGGGATATGCAATTGATTTACAAAGGGAATAATTACATTCTAGTGTCAAAAATATACCTGAAGGGGTTGTAAGCTTGTGAAACAAGTACCTGCACACATGAAAAAAAATACCTGATGTGAACAATATCTGATGATAAAGAACATATAACAACTATTTGATAGAATTGAATATGAACATGTGTACCTGAACGTGATGCGAGAAAAATTCTCCTCTAAGGCCAAGTGTAGATGATGACATGAGGAATGTGAATGTGTAGATGGTGGGACTAGGATCCCATAGATGAGAACAGATCAGAAAATGGAGGCTCTGGGAGTAAGTTTTAAACCTGTGAAGTAAAGAAATGCATATAGATTCTTAAGCAAAACTGAATTTAATCAATGGCCCATACACAAAGTGCATAGAGATTTTATACCAGAAACCCTCAATCGGGAAAACCTTTCTTATATTCATTATATTGAATTTCACCATTCACCATACAATATATATATACAATGTTTTTAGGTATTCTATAGATACCAAAACCCTAATCCCTTAATCCGAGATTAATTTACAAAATCCGCTAAAAATAGAAAAAACCGCCCAAAAATAAAATTTTGAGGCACTGCCCCAGGCTACTGCCCATTGTTGAACACTGCGCGTAACCAGGGGGGGATTACCTACCCCCCCTAGGAAAGCACTTGGTTCACATGACACAAAGAGCACTACTAGAGGGATCTCCAGACGCATTTTTCATATCTGACGCGCCCACACACACACATGCAAAGAATATAACACATACCCAACATTCTCTCACTTGTTGTTTTCTTTATATCTAGGGGTCCAGGGGATTATATAGTCAACAATCTAGGGTAGAAATTCCCATTGTTACTCTACACCAGGAGAACTTTTCTGTGCTCATAGACTTTGTAAATGAATCTGCAACATTCTTTAAAGTGTCAACCTTTTCCAGCAAAACCTTCTTTTCCTCAACCATGTCTCTCACAAAGTGATACTGATCATCAATATTCTTTATCTTTGAATGATAAGTTGGGATCTTTTCCAGGAATATTGCACTTTGACTGTCACAATCTAATATCACTGCTTGTTGTACCAACCCAATACCTAAACACAATCTTTGTAACCATACTTATTCCTTTCTTGGATGAGTGGTTTCCATGTATTCAGATTCTATAGTTGAGAGTGTCACTACAACCTATCTTTTTCTCATCCAACTGATTGCTCCTCCAAATAGGTTAAACACATACCCACTTGTAGATCTTCTGTGATCCAAATCTACAGCCCAGTATTCATCGACAAAGCCATGTATGTCCAACACTCTATCCAGTACTAGTCTTCCTTGGTAGCACAATTCATAAATGGTAGTGCCACGCAGATACCTGAAGACCCTCTTTACTTATGTCTAATGCTCCTTCCCTGGTTTTGACATACACCTGCTCAAAACTCCCACTGCATGTGCAATTTCTGGTCTAGTATAGACCATTGCATACATCAAACTGCCAACTGCACTGGCATATGGAACATGGGACATGTCCTCTTCTTCTTCCTGTGTCTTGGGACACTTATCTGTAGATAAATTTATACCTATAGGAATAGGAACCTTGACCGGTTTACTTCCATGCATATTAAATCTCTGCAATATTGTCTCAACATATTTTCTCTGATTCAACCAGAGTTTCCAGTTTGCACGATCTCTTTTAATCTCCATTCCCATAATGAAGTTAGCAGCACCGGGATCCTTTATGTCAAATTTGGAGGATAGTTGTGTTTTCACTTCCTTGATAACATCCATGCTATTTCCTACCAACTACATGTCATCAACATATAACACTACATAAATGAAGTGATTTCCAACCTGCTTGGAATATACACAGTGATCATCCCTCCTTCTTACAAATCCCAATCCAAGGATGTATGTGTCAAACTTTTGGTACCACTTCCTAGGTGATTGCTTCAGACCATATAGTGACTTCTTTAGCTTACAGACCGGCTCTTTATTTCCCTTCACTATAAAGACTTCTAGCTACTTCATGTAGATTTCTTCTTCCAAATCTCCATGTAGGAATGTTGTCTTCACATCCATTTGTTCCACTTCAAGATCAAAAGTAGCAACAATAGATAAAATAAATCTAATAGAAGTTAACTTAGCAATAGGAGAAAAAATCTCACCAAAGTCAATTACCTCTACCTGGGAATAACCTTTTTCTACTAACCAAGCTTTGTATTTCTCCACTTTACCTTGTGCACTAAACTTCTTCTTGAACAACCATTTGCTACCAACCGATTTTCTTCTAGCTAGTAACTCAACTATATCCCATGACTCATTCTTATCCAAGGAATCCATTTCTTCAACCATGCCCTTCTTCCAGAGTTTACTATCCTCTGAATTCACTGCTTCCCTGACAGTTTTGGGATCATCAACAGTAATAGATAAATCAAAATTGGAACAAAAATTAGGTGGACTATACCTTTCTAGTTGCATTTTATCTCTCATTGATCTCCTCAGTATTGGGGTATGAGGTTCTTCTTCTTCTTCTTCTGCTTCCTCTTCTTTAGATGATTCAAATTTTGCATCATCCAACTCAAGCTCTATTTTCTCAGGTTCATCTTGCGTTGGTAGGAATTCATGTTTGGACACATCTTTTACCTCTCTAAAAACAACATCTCGACTGTAAACAATCTTCTTGGTTTCTTGGTTACAAAGCTTATAACCTTTGACACCATCTTCATAACCAATAAAGATACACTTTTTAGCCTTTTTATCCAGCTTACTCATATTTTCCTTTGGAACATGTACATAAGCATCACAACCAAACACTCTAAGATGTTGAAGAGAGGGTTTCTTTGCAGACCATACCTCATGTGGAGTTCTATCATCCAACGTTGATGAAGGTGATCAATTGACCAAGTAACATTTTGTACCCACTGCCTCTACCTAGAATTCTTGTCCTAACCCGACACCGCTGAGTATGCTCCTTGATTTTTCCATCAATGTCCTATTCATCCTTTTTGCAGCTTCATTTTTCTGAGGAGTGTATGGAGTAGTCTTATGCCTTGCTATACTACACTTCTTACAAAATTATTCGAAATCATTTCCTCAGAATTCTCCACCATTATCTATTCTCAATATCTTTATTTTCTTCTCTGTCTGATTTTCTACTAGAGCCTTAAACTCTTTAAATTGATCAAATACCTCATTTCTTTCTAAGAAAATAAATCCATGTGTTCCTTGAAAATTCATCTATGAATGAAACATAATACACAGATTTACCTAGGGATGGAACAGGAACAGGTCCATATACATCACTGTGTATCAACTTTAAGATCCCCTTTGCTATTGTAGCACCAGATGGGAATCTTACTCAATTTTGTTTACCATATATGCAATGTTCATAGAAATCAAAATCCAGAGTGAAATTAGACATACATTCAACCATGCCTTTACAGTGTAGTATTCGAAGGCCCTTTTCTCCAATATGCCCCAGTCTTTGATGCCACAAGATGGTCTTCTTTTCAGGGATGATATTGGTCTTGTCTTCTTTATTTTTTAGCTTAAGGACAACAAAACTGTTACATCCATTAGTATAAGTTCTTCCCAACAACTTTTATAGAGTTCCACATCAAACTCCCCTCATCAACACCATTTCCCCTCGTACCATCTTGCAAGTGTTATTTCAAAATACAGTATCCACTCTTGCATCATCCAACTTGCTTACAGATATTAGGCTCCTGGCAAGTTTTGGAATGTGCAGAACCCCAGGGAGTGTTCTAATCCTTCCATATTTTAGTAGCAACTTAACCCTTCCACGTCCCAAGATTTTTTTTGTCGATTCATCTCCTAGGAATACATCACCACCATCATATTTTTCATATTCAGAGAACCACTCCCTATGAGGAGTCATATGGTATGTTGCACATGAGTCGATCAACCATACATCGTGGTCTGCATGTGTACTTGTAGATGCTAGGTAAACATCACCTACTTCTTCAATGGAGGTTTTTGCTTCTGTGAAAGAGGTACTATCAGATCCCTTTGGTTTTTGAACCTTCTTAGACCTGTAATCTTTCTTATAATGCCCTGTTTTACCACACTTCCAACTTTTCCTCAAATATTTTCCTGGAGACTTAGATCTGCCTGTAGATTTAGATCTCCACCCCGAAGTCTTACCAGGGTTCCTATCTTGGGTACGCCCTCTTACAAATAAAGCATCTATGTTGTGTCCATCCATGATTTTTCACCTCATCTCTTTAGATAACAAGGATGCAACTACATCCTCATACTTCAATGTATATTGAGTGGTACTACCAATTTATACAACCAGATTATCCCAAGAGTCTGGCAAAGAAAATAAAAAAGTAATACACTTATCTTCTTCTGCAATCGTAATATTAATAGAGACAATTTGACTTACCAGAGTATTAAAGGCATTTAGATGTTCTGTCACATAATCTCCATATTTCATCCTAAGATGATACAACTTATTTCGAAGAAATAACTTGTTTACCAGGGACTTTGATTGATACAAATTCCCCAACTTATCCCATAGTTCCTTGGTTGTAGATTCTCCTGAGACATTCAACAAAATAAAATTTTCCATGCAGAGTCAAATAGTACTCCTTGCTCTTCTGTCCAATTTCTCCCAATATTTCTTTGACATACCAGTAGCTAGTGTACTAGTAGTTTGTGTACTAGTAGGTTGTGTACCAATAGCCTGTGTGCTAGTAGACAGTGTACCCGTAGGCTGTGTACCAGGATCCACAGTGATCCATTGTTCTTTGTCTACAAGAAGTTCCTCCATCTTGAGCTTCCATAGCTCAAATTTTTTACCGTTGAACTTTTCTATCTCGATTCTAGATGAGCTTGCCATTCCTCTTTATATACTCGAATCTCCACTGCAAAATCTCCCACTAAACCCAGGTTTATCTCAGACCCAAGATAAACTTGATCTATCAAGACCGAGCCAAAACCTCAACAAAAAAGGCATCCCTCTAAAGCCAAAAATGAGATCTAATTCCACATGTAAGTTTTAAACCTGTGAAGTAAAGCAATGCATATATATTCTTAAGAAAAAACATAATTTAATCAATGGCTCATACACAGAGTACATAGAGATTTTATACCGGAAACCCTCAACCGGGAAAACCTTTCTTATATTCATTATATCAAATTTCACCATTCACCATACAATGTATATACAATGTTTTTAGGTATTCCATAGATACTAAAACCCTAATCCCTTAATCTGGGATTAATTTACAAAATCCTCTAAAAATAGCAAAAACCAC